>CAUYPK010102448.1:0-138460 GCA_963574355.1 Loris lydekkerianus | reverse complement strand
GGCATATGGGGCCAGAGCCCCACTCCTTTGAGCCCCAGGTGCTGTCATGTTCTTTCTTTCTTTCTTTTTTTTTTTTTTTTGAGACGGAGTCTCACTCTGGTGTCCTGAGTAGAGCGCTGTGGTGTCATAGTTCACAGTAACCTCAAACTGCGGGGCTCAAGCAATTTTCTTGCCTTAGTCTCCTGAATAGCTGGAACTACAGACACTCACTACAACACCCAGCTAATTTTTCTATTTTTCGTAGAGACAGGGTCTCACTCTTATTCTCACTCAGAACTCCTGAGCTCAAGCAATCCACTTACCTCAGCCTCCCAGAGTTCTAAGATTACAGGTGTGAGCCCCTGCACCCTGCTGTTTATTTTAATTCATTCACCTAACAATTTTTTCTTGAATGTCTTATTATATGCCAAGTGGTGTTCTCAGCTCTGGGAATACAGTAGTGAACAAGAATAGCTCACAATTTTATAGGACTTACCAGAACATTCTTTAATAATAATAATAGCAACAAACACTTATGCAGGCACAATTCTAAACGCTTTGCAAATATTAACTCATTTAATTCTCACAATACATTTATGACATTGGCTCTATTATTACCACCATCTTATACATAAAGATAGCAAGGTACAGTGAAGTTAAGTAGCTTACCCAGAGTCACATGGCCAGATAGTGGTAGAGACAGCTCTCAATCCAAGCAGTTTGCATCCAAGTTGTTCTTTTTTTTTTTTTTTTTTTTTTTTTTGAGACATAGTCTAAGTCGTCCTCTGTAGAGTGCTGTAGCATCATAGCTCACAGCCATCTCAAACTCTTCGGTTTAAGCGATTCTCTTGCCCCCCCAAGTAGCTGGGACTATAGGCACCTGCTACAACGCCTGGCTATTTTTTTGTTGCCATTGTTGTTTTAATTGTCCAGGGCTGGGTTTGAACCTGCCAGCTTCGGTGTATGTGGCCGGCGCCCTACCCACTGAGCTGCAGGTGCCACCCCCAAGTTAGTTCTATTAACCATTATGCTGTGATGCCTTGAATTCTTGCTATCAATATCCATGCTAATAAAATACAGTATATAGCAGGTCAGACAGTGAAAGAAGGTTGAAGAAAAATGAAACAGACACCAAGAGGGACTGTGGGGTGGTAATATTGTACTTTAAATAGTCTAGTCAGGGGGGTGGCGCCTGTGGCTCAGTGAGTAGGGCGCTGGCCACATATACTGAGGGTGGTGGGTTCAAACCCAGCCCCAGCCAAACTGCAACAACAACAACAAAAAATAGCCGGGTGTTGTGGTGGGCACCTGTAATCCCAGCTACTTGGGAGGCTGAGGCAAGGGAATCGCCTAACCCAAGAGCTGGAGGTTGCTGTGAACTGTGATGCCACAGTATTCTACTGTGGGCGAAAAAAATGAGACTGTGTCTCAAAAAAAAAAAAAAAAAAAAAGTTTGGTCAGGGAATGCCTCACTGAGAGATAATGTTTGAGGGAGACCCCAAGTTAATGAAAGCGGAAACCACGCAGAGCCCTGAAGGTAGCTGTGTCCCAGGTAGAGGAAACAGCAAAGTCAAAGGCTGTGATAAGAGTAGACTTTCCTGTTTGAGTCATAAACAGCAAGGAAGCAGGAAGGTGGGAAGGAATCCCTGGGGTCCCAAACATTTAGAGGTTGTATCTGAGGAGGAGGAGGAGGAAAGGAAAAGAAGAAACAGCCAGTGAGATGGGAGGAAAAGTTGGAGGTTGCAGGGTTTCCTGTGCAAATTGAAGAATGTATTTTCAGAAGGATCACAAGTGATCATGTGTGTTGAAATCTGCCAATGGATAAAGGAAGATGAGGACCAAGAAATGATCACTTGATTGAATGACGGTAGAGGTCATTGGCAATGTTGACAAGAGCAGGTTAGGTAGTTTTTAGGTAGTTTTCACCCCCACAAAGCCAGTTGAATCTGGTTCAAGAGAATGGAAAGACAGAAACAATGTAACCAGTGTAGACAACTCTTTTGTGTTTTCAGCAGGGCTGGAGGGGCATGTGGGTGAAGAGACCTGTTAAAGTGCCAGATAACACATTACACTCATGATGGAGATGCCTGGAGATGGGAGGAAGAGAGGGGATGTCAGTGATGGCTCAAAGGACTTTAAAATTTGATAAAACAGCACAGATAACTATAAAACACATAGAAAGCAACACATAGAAGCATATTTAATAATAATAATAGTTATATATATATATATATATTTTTTTTTTTTTTTTTTTTTTTTTTTTTTTTTTATTGCGGTTTTGGCCTGGGCTGGGTTTGACTCCTCCACCTCTGGCATGTGGGGCTGGTGCCCTACTTCTTTGAGCCACAGGTGTCGCCTGCAAAATATATATGTTGAAAACAAATGTAACAAACTGTTAGTAGCCGATAATTCTGAAAGGTAAAATTTGGGGCGTGTTATATTACCTTTATACTTAAAAAAGATTGGGGGGGCAGCGCCTGTGGCTCAGTGGTTAGGGCGCCGGCCTCATATACCGAGGGTGGTGGGTTCAAACCCCGCCCCAGCCAAATTGCACCAAAAAAAAAAAAATAGCCAGGTATTGTGGCGGGCGCCTGTAGTCCGAGCTACTTGGGAGGCTGAGGCGAGAGAATCGCCTAAGCCCAGGAGTTGGAGGTTGCTGTGAGTTGTGTGTTGCCATGGCACTCTACTGAGGGTGATAAAGTGAGACTCTGTCTTTACAAAAAAAAAATTTTTTTTTTTTTTGAGACAGTCTCACTGTGGTGCCCTGGGTAGAGTGCCATGGTGCCTTTGTAGCTCATAGCAACTTCAAACTCTTGGGCTCAAGCAACCCTCTTGCCTCAGTCTCCTGAGTAGCTGGGACTACAGGCACCTGCCCCAATGCCTGACTAGTTTTTCTATTTTTAGTAGAGATGGGGTGTCACTCTTGCTCAGGCTGCTCTTGAACTCCTGAACTCAAGGGATCTTCCTGCCTTAGCCTCCCTAGTACTAGGATTACAGGTGTAAGCCACCATGCCTGGCCAAAAAAATTTCTTATAAATAATTTGGGGAAAAAAAGTTTTGTGGGCCAGATTGTGTGAAGGTCTTTGAGTGCAGTGCTGGGATGAGGTGTATTCATCTAAACAGGGGACAGCTGTGGTTCAGACAACACTTCCTGAAACGCACCCTGTGTAGAGGGTAGAATGGAAGGGGATGGTAATTAAAGGTATTGGGGATGGTAATTACATTTTACTTTAATAGTCCAGGCTGGAGTTTTCCAAAGTGTAGAGTGAGTGTGGACCATTTGCATCAGAATCTTCCTGGGAGCTACTCAGGAGGCTGAGATGGAAGGATTGCTTGAGACCAGGAATTTGAGGCTGCAGTGAGGCTGTGACTGTGCCTTTAAATAGAAACTTTACTTTAACCTAGGCAGCACAGCAAGACCCATCGAGAAGAGAAGAGAAGAGAAGAGGAAAGAAATCTTCCAGGGGCAGTTAATGAAAGTGCAAGTCCATTACCTGTCTCCTCAGGTGTACTAGATCCTAACCTTTTCAGCAGGGCAAAGGAATTTGTGTTTGAAATTAGACACACACACAGACATATACGCCCACACGCACATAAGTACATGCATTTGACTCTGAGAGGGTGGAGTGGGATCAATTGTGGAGGAAGACAGCTGAGTTTCTACCTATAGCAAGAGAGGTAACTATGGGACATCCAGCCAGCCAGTAGAAATTAGGGTATCAATTTTGATGGGTGTTTATTAGGTTCTTTATTGATCTTCCTCATTCAGGAAGCACGAGGAGTTGCACATAGTAGGAACTCACCAAATGTTTATTGAGTGAATTATGAACTTAGCTTAAAAGCAACTCACTAAAATTCTAACTCCTTACCATCTTCCAAACTCTGTCGCCAAGGGTGTGCATGATTTTATTATGGTGGCTATCAACCTGGAGAAGTGGGAAAAGCTTGAACTTTAGAGTGAGACAGACCTGGATCCAAACCTGGGTCCTCTTCTTCCCAGCTCTATGGCCTCACATAAGTGATTTTCCTCTTGGTTTTCTCATGTGTAAATAATGCATCCTGTGAATCCTTCATTCATTCAGCAAATATTTATGGAGTGCCCATATTCACTGGGCATTGTTGTAGGTGGTGGAGAAACAGTGATGAATGAGACAGACATGGCTCCTGCCTTCCTAGGTCTCACATCCCAGAAGGAAAAACCTGCAATAAAGAATAAAGGCAGTAAATAGATGAATTATTCTGTATGTGGAAAAAAGGAGCAGGGTAAGGAGTTGGGATGGGTTGGTATTGGTGGCAATCATGCAGATCACTATTTAGGATGACCACGTAGTAGGGCACATCTGGAAGGGAGATTTGGGGAAAGACCTGAAGGAGGTAAGGGAATGAGCCAAGTGGAAATCTAGGGAAGAGTGTTCCAGGCAGAAGGAATAGCAGGTGGTATATCCCTGTGGCAGAAGTGTAACTGGCAATGATGGTGACACTAAGGAGGCAGTGTGGCTGGAGTGGAGTGAGTGAAGAGGAGATTGAAAGAAGAAGGCTTTGTGCATGCTTCGGCAGCGCACATACTAAAATTAGAACAATACAGAGATTAATGTGGCCTCTGGGGAAGGATGGCACACGAATTTGTAAAGCATTTCATAGTATATATAAAAAAAAATGACGGCACCTGTAGATCAGTTGGTAGGGCGCTGGCCACATACACCAAGGCTGGCTGGTTCGAACCCATCCTGGGCCAGCTAAAACAACAATGACAACTGCAACAACAACAACAACAACAAAAATAGCTGGGCATTGTGGCAGGTGCCTGTCGTCCCAGCTACTTGGGAGCCTGAGGCAACAGAATCGCTTAAGCCCAAGAATTTGAGGTTGCTGTGAGCTGGGATGACACAGCACTCTACCCAGGGTGACAGCTTGAGACTCTGTCTCAAAAAAAAAAAAAAAGAAGAAGAAGAAGAAGGCGGCTTTGTCAGACTGTGACATTATGACAAAAGAATGAAATCAACTCAATTACTGAGTACTGAGTATGTGTCAGGAACCGTGCTTGACATACACTGACCTTTTCATCCTTGCAATAACTTTACAAGGCAGGTAATGTGACCCCACCCACCTATCATGTACATGAACAAATTGAGAGACAGGAACAAAAAATGGGACTTGCCCATGATGTGCAGCCAGTAAGCGGCTAAGCGGGTCCTTTTCTAGTGTCATGCATCATGCACCACATATCTGTTGATATTATAGCTCTAGCAATTCCATAAACTTCCCATCACTTTTAGTGAAAGGATTCAATGAGGGGATTGGGAAGTGGACATGGCCTAAGTAGAGGGAGATGCTACACAGGGCCCATGTATCCTGAGGCTGTCCTGGGACCTCAGGAGTAAGGTCTGCAGAAAAGCTCTTCAAGTCAAGGGCATTATGAGCCTGGAATGGCTAAAACATGAGGACTTGCTCAAACAATATTACATATATTGCAGTATATTTCAAATGATTGCCTTTAACAAGATAATGTTTTTAACACATAATACACAGTAATATGATTTATTTAAAAGTATTAAAATTCATAGCATGCAGTATCAGGTGGTACAGTCTGATGGTGGGACCCATCTTACAGATGTGACGGTCCTCTTCCCAGACTGTCAATTGGTTCTATGACTGAATGTGTAATTCGTCTGGTGTGAACATCAAACTCTACACTTGAGGCCTTTGACACATGTTAATGAAGATAGTGATGGTGAATATGTGTGGTGCTCGCTGGGCGCCGCTCTAAGTGTTTCCTGCACATTGATTAATATCTTCATGACAGCCATGAGGTTGGCATTATAGTTGCCCCCCACCCCACTATGGAAGGAGAAACTACAGAACAGGAACTGATTTACCCAAGGTAAATTACAATTTGTGAGTGGTGGTCCTGGGATTTGAACCTACACAATGTGGCTATCCATGTTAGGCAGCTCCAGTATTTAACTATTTTCACTGCCTCCCAGGGTTAGGCTTTGGCCACAGGCTCTCCCAGGTGGTTTCTCCCAAGGACTCTTTCCTGGCATTATCATGTTGTACTCTTCTTCAGGCCAAGGAGGATCTCAAGGCTGACATTTCCTGGTCCTCTTGGGATCTGCTGGCACCCAAAGACTGGGCTGGCACCCAAAGATTTGCTGTGGACTGGAGTGAGAAAATGTCAGGGAGTGGGGTGGGTCAGAGCACACCAGTGAATGCTGACTTCAAGACTGAAGGTCTTGGGGTTCTGGCCCTGGGGTCTCTGTGGAAAGTCCCTTCACTACGCCCACCCTTTCTTTCTCTTCTTTCTACACTGAACTTGTAGAGTTTTGAAAGAGTGCTAGACTCAGATGTTACAAACCTGGCGTAAGTCCTGGATCTGTTTCTTAATAGCTAGCTGGGTAACCTTGGACAAATGGCTTTAAGATTTGGAGCCTTGGTCTTTTCACTTGTTAAATGAGAGTGAGAATAATAGCTACTATGTATTGAGCCTTCCATGTAGCAGGACTTGGACTGATACACCTGGGGCACCTGGTTGGGAAACTATAAAGAACTGAACAATTGGGAGGCATTATTACCATTATTCTGATCTTTGCTCTAAATGCTGTGACTCTCTTTGGTTACTTCCAACATAGCTGATGTTCTCCTTCCATCTGCTCCTAGATGACCCAAGGCTCCTGGCCTTCTCTGAAGTCTCTTCCAGTGTGTTTTGTCATTTCCTATGTGGCTGGACCTTTGCCTGGAGAATGTGAGGTACAGAGAACTCAGTTTAATGTTGCTGCCCTCAGTAACTATAATATCACTCTCTCTCTCTCTCTCTCTCTCTCTCTCTCTCTCTCTATATATATATATATATATATATATATATATGTAATATATCTCTATTATATATAGATATTTATATTTCTTTTTAGAGATGAGGTCTTGCTATCTTGCCCAGGTCAAACCACAGCAGCTATTTCACAGGCATGACCATAGCACATTATAGCCCCAAATTCCTAGGTTCAGGCAGTCCTCCTGCCTCAGCCTCCTGAGTAGCTGGGTCTACAGGTGCACCACCATGCCCTGCTATTATTATCTTAATATACTTTTTGGTGGAAGGACAGCATACCTAGAGATAAGCACACACATTATGAGTGCTTAATGAGTTATCACAACATAACTGCATCTTCATAACCTTTGTAACTACCACCTAGTAAAGAAATAGAACATCACCATTTTTCCTAAAAGCCCTCATTGTTCCCACATTATGCCCCCTCCCAATCACTGTCACCTCCTGCCTCCTCCTGTCTTATCTCTGTGTTTTCAGCGCCCCATACAAAGCCTTCTTAGGAGATCCAGTAAATATGTGTCAAACTGAATAAAACCTCTGTGAAATTACTTGTGACCTTGAACTAGTCACCTTGACTTTCTTGGTCTTAACTAATTCTTCAGTAAAATAGGGGCAATAGCTCTCAACCCTAGCTGTGCCCGAGACCCTTTGAAAGAATAACCATCATTGAAGCAATTGTATCTAAATCTCTGAAGGTGGTCCCAGGAAATGGTATTTTTAAGTTCTCCTACGTACATCTATAATCTCTTAAACCTTATCAATTCCATCCAACACCATAGGTTCAAATGTCAGTTCCACTACTGTTGTGGGTTGAATTGCGTGCCCCTAAAAGATACTGAAGTCCTAACTCACAGTGCTTGTGAACACGAACTTATTTGAAGATGATCAGGTCATTAGGGTGGACCTGATCTGACTGGTGTTCTTAGAACAGGGGGAAATCTGGATTCAGAGACAGAGAAACAGAGACAATTCCTTGTGATTGGAGTTATGTCAGATCAGTGGCACAATAGATTCTCACAGCCTCAGGAACCCTACCATAAACTGTGCATGTGAGGAATCTAGGTTTCCTGCTTCTTGTGAGAATCGAATACCTGATGATCTGATGTGAAGCTGAGGTGGAACGACTAGTGCTGGGGCCCGGGTGTGAATACAGGATGCGATGGCCTAATTTTAGGAAAACAAGCTCGCAGCTCCTGCCAATTTCTGCATTATGATGAGTTGTGTGAATTGTATGATTATTTCATTATATATTACAATGTAATATTAGAAATAAAGTGCACAATAAATATAATGTGCTTGAATCACCCCAAAGCCACCTCCCACCATGCTCGGAAAAACTGTCTTCCATAAAATTGGTCTATGGTGCCGAAAAAGTTTGGGGACTGCTGACTAAAGAATTCTCTTGACCTGTTTCCTCATCTGTAAAACTGGACCCATAATAATGCGTTAGAGTCACTGAAAAACTTTACACGGATTTAGAGACTTCCGCCATCTCCACTTTACAGATGAGGAAGCTGTAACATAAGGTTAAGTAACTTGCTCAAAGTCACATGGTAATTGAATACATAAGGTAATATATCTTGGGCCAGCCCGGTGGTTCATGCCGGTAATCCTAGGACTCTGGGAGGTTGAGGAGGGGGGATTGCTTGAGCTAATGAGTTCAAGAACAGCCTGAGCAAGAGCGAGACCCTAGCTCTAAAAAATAGCCAGGCATTGTGGCGGGTGCCTGTAGTCTCATCTATTCGGGAAGCTGAGGCAAGAGGATCGCTTGAGCCTAGGAGTTTGAGCTCTGACTAGGGCAACAAAGTGAAACTCTGTCTCGAAAAAAAAAAAGATAATGTATAACTTTCACAGAGTTATTGGAAAGCCTTCATAAGACAGCAGCTGTGTGGGTGTGAAGCGAAAGCGCTTTTCACCCATGTTACCTAGAATCTCTGTAGATTCAGGACTTTTTTCTTTCTTCTTTTTTTTGGGGGGGCCACCTCTAACTCTCCTTCCTTTTCCTACATGGTATTTCCTTCCCTAGGGGACAGGGGTCGCTGCGCCGCACGAGCCCTGATAGGTCGCTCTAGCCTGCGCGCCGGCTGCTCGCTGGTGCCTATAAGTACCAGCGCCGGGCTTCTCCAGGCATCAGTCCATTGCCGCCGGGGCTAGTGGTGGGGTCAGAGCTGGACCTGCAGGGGCTGCTGCTGGGCCAGGGCGGAGCGGCTGCCGCGCCGGAGACATCAGGAGGGGCGTGTTGCTATTGGCCCGCCGCGAGCTACCCCCAGCCCGCGCCGAGGCGCCTTCCCGCCAGGCCGGCTTCCGCTTCCCTCCATTTCCGCGGAATCTAAGCCTGGCGCTCCTGGACCCCGGCCCTTCTCTGGGTGGGAAAGCTCTCGTCTGCCTTTCAGCTTCACTCCTTTCTCGCAGAGTGGGCTCCTAGCCCCCTCTTTCCTTCTCCTGGTCTGGATCTCAACCCCTTCGGATCCCTTCCTTTAGCTTAGGTTCCCTTCCCCTTCCCGTCAGCCTAGAGTCCCGAGATCCTCAGTCACTTTCCTCAGCTAAAGGTGCTCTTCCTTTCCTTTGGCGGGATCCAACCTATCCTGTCCCTTCCTCTGTCTCCAAGGCTGAGTCTGTCCCTCTTCCCCTCTCCCAGGCCTGGAATTCCAGACCTTCTGTGGTGGTCTTTTTCTATGGTCCTTTCTGGGTCCTTGTCCCTCTTCCCCAGTTTGGAGTTCCAGATTGGGAACCCAGCCTCTCTCCACCCCCAGAGGACTACTTCCACGAGCATACCTCTTTAAAACATGAACTTTTCCTAGAAATAACTCCAGTCTCTCTTCCCACTTGCTGACCCCTTTCTACCCATGTGCCAGGTTTTGCTCTCATTTGGCTAAGGGTCAGGCCTGCTGGGCTGGGGAAGCAGCATGCTCCATCTGTGGTCTGGCATCTGTGGCCTGTCTCCACCTCGGATCTTCCCTTCCTTGCTTGTGCTGGTAGCCTTGGTGGGGCTGCTACCTGTTCTCAGCAGCCATGGTCTCCAGCCCAGCCCTACTGCCAGCACCATCCGAGGCTCAGAACCACCACGGGAACGCTCTATTGGAGATGTCACCACTGCTCCACCGGAGGTCACCCCAGAAAGCCGTCCTGTTAACCATTCTGTCACTGACCATGACATGAAGCCGCGAAAGGCCTTTCCAGTCCTGGGCATCGACTACACACATGTGCGCACACCTTTTGAGATCTCCCTCTGGATCCTGCTGGCCTGCCTTATGAAGATAGGTAAGTCCAATTTTCTCTGATGCTACCATAGCTTCTCACCCCATCTCTTACCATTTGAGTCTGCCTAGGAATAAGGGTCTGAGCTACTCTTGTAACCTAGGCAGCCTACATCTGTCATCTTGGTCCTTCTCAAACTCCAGCTTTGTGGTCTGAGGCCTTCCAAGATTACAGCTAGCCTTGTGGAAAGGAGAGTGAAAGATTAGAGGATAGGATACTTCTGATACTAAGTACCTTCTGCAAGGCTTCCGGGACTGGCAAGTCTCAGGCTGATTGGAGTCAGGCACCCAGCTGTGTGGGAGACAGAGAGGAGTATCTTCTGGTAAGTGGCACATTCTGCTCTGTCAACAGCAACCAGTGTAATTTATTATAAGTTTCATGGGAGGGTGTTCCAGGATAGAGTATACTTCTAGTTGGCCTGTTTGAGAAGTTTTGAATATAGCAGGGATCTGGGCACAGGACATTTACAAGTGTGATGAAACACAAGGTATCCCCATATTCTCATCTTTCTTCCCCCAGCCTCCAAATGTTATCTGTCAGCTTTGCTAGCCCAGGCTAATTAGGAGCCCTTGAGTCAGTTTCTGGCCCAGGAATGCCATCCTTTATAGTCTTTGGTAGGAGGGGCCCTGAAGTCTGTTTTCAGGGTAGAGGGAAATTGGAGGAGGTTCAGGCTTGGTCTGACCCCAGCTCAACCCCAGGTTGGCACCCTGCTGTGTCTCAAGGTGCTCTCTGGGTTGACTAGGCATCTTGGCTGCTTCTTAATCAAGTAGGTGAGGTACAGGGGGAGGGGTTAGGGGTTTTCTGGTCTAAAGAAACTTTGAAACATTCTTTGGGGGAGAAGGAAACAGAAAAATTATTCCTTCCCAGAGGATTTATTTTCCCTGTAAGGCCTGAGCACCCTATTCTACTGGGTTATTGGTCCAGCTCACTGGAGCCACCATCTCCCAGACGTCCCTGGAAGTGGTGGTGGTGGTAGTGAGGACTTTGAAAACTGCCTGAGCTTTTTCAGCCTGCTCCCAGCTGGCTGTGGAAGGCATGAGCTCCCAGGACTCTGCTCTCATCTTTGCTTGAGACTTAGGTTTGGGGAGTTTGAGACTCTTGGCAGGAAGCCTTGCAGCTCTCCCAAGGACATGCAAGAGCTGAGTGGTGATGCCAGGCTGGTGTGAGGCAGGCTCTGGGACGTGCTGCAGGACAGCACTGGTGCCTCTTGATTTGATAGTTCTGGGAGCTGGTTTCCTGGCACAGGGCTTTGGTGCTGAGCCGGTCCCAGTGGCAGAGCCTTACATGGAGCTGGGCCATCAGCACCTATACCCTGATGGCAGCCAGCTTCCCGGAAAAAAAATTAAGGATTAGGCAAGGGGAATCATCTGTAGTGATTCTGACATGAATGCATGACCTTGAACAGCTGGGGCCTTTTTCTGCAGGTCTTCCTCACTTGTGAAATCTCTGTCCACAGCATTTGAGTCTTGAAACCTTGTGTCTTAATTTGTTTAAGGAGCTAAAGTGAATTTGACTCTGTGAGACCAAGAAGAGACCTCACAAGTGCTGTCTATAAATTGCCTTCAACACCTTCACCTCCCAGCCACACTTGGCATTGTATTAGGGCACTGGGACTGGTGCATACACTGCAGCTCTCAGTGTCTGCAGTGGGGCGACAACGTGTCTATAGTCTGCACTATGGGCAGTCAAAAGTTTGTCCCTGCAGACATGATATCTCTAGTCCTAATGGGGTCAGGCTTGGCCTGGCCTGCTGTGTCACCACCTGAGTGCTGGGCCCAGGACTGTGGGCTGCTGGAGAGCAGAGATGGTGCCATGGCAAGGTATCAGTCTAGAAATCAGGAAACCTGGCTTCTCATCTCATCTTCCTCTGTGACCTTGAGCCAGCCTCACCTCCATACCTGTCAGTTGATCTTAGCCCCTTCCAGATCTGATGTTTCTGCCACTCCATTGACTCTGGAAACCCTGGCAAGTCATTCCACATTGGGCCTCAGTTTTTCCTGAGGCTGGATGTGATCTCCTTTGCAGTTTCAAAAGTCTATGTCTCTGGCTTGGAAAGGCATTTTCTACCTCTGAAAATAGAGAAGCCCTAGCACCTGGCCATTCTGGGGAAAGAGAACAGAGAGAAAAGTGGCCAAAAGATCTTAAGGGTCTATGTTCAGATAGCAAAAGTGAAAGCCCATTTTTTTCCCTTCACCTTTGCAGAGTAGAATTGAAGTTTTAGTGTAGAATTCAGTGACCACTGTGCCTTTCTGAGCCTGTTTCCTAATGTATTAAATATTCCCATATATAGATATAGCAGATCTTACAGATTAAGGAAAGAAAAGGGATATGGTGTCTAGCTATAGTGCTGCTGATATGATAGTCACATAAATTAATGCGTATAGGCTGGCACATACCTGTAGTCCCAGCTACTTGGAAGGCTAGGATAGGAGGATCGCTTGAGCCCAGGAGTTGGAGGTTGCAGTGAGCTGTGATCAAAGTACTGCATTCTAGCCCAGGCAACAAAGTGAGACCCCCCCCCCCCCGCCTCAAAAAAAAAAAAAGTCAGTGGATACGTGTGTAAAGCTGATTTTGTATACACAGGAAGCGCTCAGTGTCAACTGCCTTTTACAGTCTTCCTCTGAGGCTGAGGATTACAAATCTCTCAAATTAGGCTACCAAGTGTCCTTCCTTAAAGTTGCAGGGTTTTGGGTGTGTCCTATTCTTTTGTTCACTTGGGCTGCCTCCAGAGCTGATTGTGGGGGAGGGGAGATGGCACCAAGTGTGGGGGTAGAGTATGTGCCAAGGGGTGGGTTGAGGCCATGCTTCCTCTGCACTCACAGATACCCGAGAATCCAAGAGTTTATTTTGGGGTCTTGCCTCTTCTCTCAACACACCAGCGTGGGTAGCAGTTATATCGGAGCCCTCATTCTGTCATCTCTGGCAGCTGCTTGCCTTGCAGGGTACCCCTCTTTCAAGAACAGAAAGTGCTCTGTGCTCTTCCTCCGATCCTAACCATGGAGCAGAGCCTCAGGTAGATACTTGCAGAGACTGGTGTAGGAGGGCCAGGGTGGGAGCCGAAGTTCTAGAGTAGATGCTTCTGAGTGCTGTCTTGCCTCTGACTCAGTGGGTGACATTAGGCAAGTCACTTCCCTTCTTTGGGCCTTTTTTCTCTCTCTGACAGTCAGGAATTTTCGCTTTTTTCTTGGTGGGGAGGGGCTAGGGATGGGAGGGGGTTTAGGGTGTTGGGAGAGTGGTGCGAATGACCCTAATCCTTAGGGTTAAGTCTGTCTCCCCCAACTCCACATTGTGGTTTGGACCCTGTATGAATTCTGCTTTGTTCCTAGTTCACCTGACTCCCAATCCAGCGCTTGTTCGGAGGGATAGCCTCACTGTAACCCAGCTCACCACTGGCATCCCTTCCATTTGTTTACCCATATTCTTGACCCAAAATGGCTGGCAGAGGCCTGGGAGCCCATAAAGCAGGTATTCATCTTGTTTCCTGACAGGGACAAAAAAGACTTCTTTTGTCCCTTTGTCCTATAGCTTTATTTTCCTTTTGTTTTTTGAGAGGCGTATCCTGCCATCTCCTCCTTAGAACAAGTCTATGAAGAGAGAAGGTGGGGTCACTACCTGCTTCACACTCACGAATATCAGACTCAGGAACTAGTTTCCTAGAAAAATGACACCAGAATGCTCTTACTTCGAAAAAGAAGAGATGAATAACCAGCTTAAAGGTCACCTTGAAACTACGTCTGGGAGCCCAGGTGGAGGCCTGATGTAGTGGCTCATGCCCATAATCCTAGCAATTTGGGAGGCTGAGGGAGAGGATGGCTTCAGTTAGGACCTTGTGTCTCCAGGAGCACCAAGGAACTTCAAGGGCCTACGTTGGTCAGATAGGCTGGACTTTAATCAGTTGAGCACCCATGAGGTTTGCCTTTTCTCTAGGTCCCAGCCAGCCCCACCCTATCCAGCTGATAAAGGAAAGACATTATCAGAAACCCTGGCTCTGCCTCTAACACTGCTTCTTGGGTCTCTCTGTATCCAGGTCCCTTGGGTTTTATGCACCTCATTTTTCTGAATCTGACTTGCCTCATCAGTAAGGTGAAGATACTGTCCCTGTCCTCTAAGGCCCAGGTAGAGATTGAATGTGGGAATGCCCAGCAGAGTGTCCAGCTCAGGGTTTTCAGAGCCTGTTCAGATTCCTCCCCTTTTGGGAGGTCTTCCCAGCCCACAGCAATTACTTTGGCTTTCTCCCCATCCCTAGTCCCTTATTATTTGTCCATAACTTTGGCTTTAAGCCTAGTCTCTTCTGTGACATCTCCTCTGTTGGGGTGTGTGTGTGTGTGTGTGTGTGTGTGTGTGTGTTTCAGCAACAATTACCATTTATTAAGTATCCACAGAGTAGTGTCAGGCACTTCATAAACAAATCTCTTAATCCCTATTAAAATCTCATGAAATAAAGTCTATCTCTGTTTTGCAGATGAGGAAACAGCTTAGAAAGGTTATCTTCAGTGATGCTGAATTACTATTTATTTCCTGTTTCAGTCTTAGCATAGCCTCCCAGAGGGGTGCAGCTGCATCATCTTCTGCCTCTGGCATTCCCCTCAGCAGATGCACGCAGCCCTGCAGTGAGTCCTGCCCAGCTCACTGCACCTGAGCTCAGGAATTATGGCACTCCCTCTAGGGGCTGGGTAAGTGTCGATGGTGGGAGCCCTCTCCCTGCCCTGAGAAAGCCATAGGTGTTCTGTACCTGGCTTTGGGCCTATCCTCTGTGAGTCTGCATGGGTGCACCTAAATCCTGTAGTGAGGCTGGGCCTGTCCCCTTTTCTCTGGTAGTGACTGTGACTGCCGTCGCTCTGCTGGTGCCCACTCAGTGGTCTGACCAGAAATTTCTTCTTCCCTGCTTGAGCAGGGGAGTGCCCCTGGCTAGGGAGGGTGGCTGACCTGTGACCTTTCTGCCTCCAATCAGGAAGGATGATGGGCTGCTGTTGGTTATCCTCAGGGCCCAGTAGGATCCCCTGAGAGGCAGCCTCTGTGTTGGGAGCAGGTGGTGCAGGTGGGGCAGGAGGAGTTTAGCAGTAATTCTCATTAGGACTGAAATTGGTTGCTAAAGCACTTGCATGTACAATATTTAATTCTGATCTTTTCAGTGGTCCTGTGTATTAGAATAGCATGTGATATTAATGTACCCATTTTACATCTAAGGGAACTGAGCCTTGGGTCATTTAGTTAACTGAGCTGAGGTCACTTAGCAAGTAAGTGGCAGAGGACACAATCCCTGGACTTCTAGGGACCTCTTTCCTGCCAGGCTGACATGCTGGGTTATTATAAGGATCAAGGGGAATAAAAGATCCAAAGGGGCTTTGAGGATAGTCAATGACCAGGCACATCCATATTGGTAACCTGAGTGGTTGTCAGGAGGGACACCAGTTCCTCCTGTAGGAAGGAAGGGCTGAAGGAGCTGAGTGGTCTGGAACTTTGGTGGGCTCAGTTCTAAGTTTTTATCAATCCCTCAAACACACCTGCGTATGTATGAAGGAGGAGAATGAGACTGAAGTCAGACTTGGAACTGTCATTTGCATAGGCCTTGTTGGTGAAGCAGCAAACCTTTGAAATACAAGGAATTTCCCTTCCCCAGTGGAGTTGTAGGCCTTCGGAGAGAGGAAAGGAGAGGCAGGGAAGTGAAAACAAGTGGGATGGGATGGGAGGTTCAGCTCTTTCTGCCTAGCTGTGTGACTTTAGGCAAGACACAAACTCTCTGAGCCCTTATTTGCTAATTGGTAATATTTTTATTTAATATTTGCTAATTATATTAGCTGCCACATATTAAGTTCCTCTTTCAGAGGCTGGGTAATATACTTGCACAGCTAGAAAACATTGTGATTTAAGCCCAGATCTGACTCCAGAGCCTATGTTCTTGTCATCCTCATGCCCTGACTCCAAAGACCTTTTTAGCTTAGAAATTTAATTTTTCCCATAATCATTTTGAACTGGGAAGGTTTAAAGGTTATTTCAAGTCTTGGCTGCTCTCTGTGGATTGCTTCTTGGGTTTGGGGAAAAAATTGTGACTCACTCCCAAGTCCCACTGTGAAGCAGATAGCCTTTCTCAGAGGTGGTGGCATTCAGAAACACACAGGAGCGACAGGAACTGGAGCTAAGGGGCCAGAGGCTCCCTCCGGGAATGGGAACGCCTCCTTTCCTCCTCCACCCCCTCCCCCACCTGTCCCCTTTCCTTTGGAGGCAGGGAGAGAAGCCTCGCTCAGCAAACCCGGGACCTAGGTTATTACTGAGTCATCCATTGCCTGTGTGGGCCTCATTTTGCAGCACTCACTCCCCCTGCAAATGTCTGAGTCAGACATGTCTCCCCAAGGTTGTCTGCACACACCGCACTGGGCCAAACCGTCTCTTTAGATGCTGATAAACATCAACTGATACTTTAAGGCAGCCTGTGATTTTATGTGGGTATTTTTAATCTTATAGACTATTCTAATTTTAACTGAACTAAGTTTTGAGTTGGGCCTGGATCAGTGGGCTGTTCCCCTTTCCAGGGATCATGCTGACTTCATTTCCTTCTCCCTGAAGCACCTCCAACATGCAGGGCCAGTTTTCAGGTCTCAGACCTGAGCCCTGAGTTCTAATACTACTTGCTAGGGAATTCCCCCAATTACTCCAGCAAGCTCTTTTCTGAAAAGATAAGTCCTTAAGCAGCTCTGACTGAGGCTCAGGATGAGAGCCTCTCCAGGTCCCCTTCCCAGCCGCTCAGGGAATAATTACCCCTAAGCCCAGATTGGGCTTTCCTCAGTGCTGAGCCTGTTTTGAGACCAGGCCACTGAAGGTGGAGAGGTGAGGCACAGCTGTGTGTGAGACAGAGCCCACAAGTTCACCAAAACAATAAATAGCTAATGCTTACATGGTACTTGCCACACGCCAAGTAAAGCTCAAAAGGCTGTGTCTTTGCACTGGTCATCCAGGACAGAGAGTAGCTCATTAAGAACCTGGGTCCAAGAAGCAGGTCAGCTGAAGTCAGCCGGCGGGCATTTAGCATGTGGCCCCCTTGGGAAACAAAGAGGCATGGGGTACAGGCTTGCTCAATAGGAGCTTCTAGCAGGGGCAGCTGGGTGGACTCCTGGCAGAAGCAAGGCTCAGAGAGAGTGAGCAGTCCCTGTGGACCGAGGTGTTTAGAGAAACCCTTTTAAAGGATGTGATGTGAACTCCAGCCCAACTCTAGAAAGATGGAAAGGAATTAGGTAAGCAGGCTATACGTTGTAACGATTTTCACAAGGATGTAAGCCTCTTGAGGACAGGGCTTTGTTCACTGTTCTTATCTGTGCCTGGCACAGAGTAAGAGCTCCATAAATATTTAGGAATGGATGAATGAATGAGCATATGACTGACCTCCTTGAAGAGATAGGGTCCCTACAAAGCCGCTGGGGCAGACAAGAAACCAGTCTGACTGCTCAGAGAGGAGAGAGAGTGAGGGTGGCAGAGGCTCCTTGGCTCCAGACTGAATGCCAGGCCAGGCCAGGGAGTTTAACTGAGCCCACTGGGAAAGTGACACTGACACTCACAGATTGATGCTTTCAGTGGTGCTGCCATGCCTCATCCCTTGGTGTGCCTCTATTAGAGGGTTTGCCAGGGCATCCTTTCTGGGCTGGGTGGGGTCTCTCTGGGAAGGTCTGTGTCTGTTTGGTTTGCCCTCAATTTGTGTAAGTAAAAGCGAGATACCAGAGCTTCCTTGGGGAGCTGCCGAGAGCCCTAATTGAATTAAGCTTTTTCTGAGAAGGTTCCTCAAGCTATAAACTTGCACTGTGACTGTGAATTAATGAGACCAGTGGCCGTAAACCATACAAGAAGGCATGTTACTAATTTATTGTTACACCTGGACAGGTTTACTTATGGCTTCTCTTTGCTTTTATGTGTGTTAGGGGTGGGCTGGGGTAAGAATCTCCTTTCTATGGCAGATTTATCTTTATATAATAATATGAATAAATAAAACATGTAAAACATGTTAATGGTAAAACAACAGCGAAAATAAAACCCAACAGTATGGAAGGGTATTAAGGTAAAAAGTAAAAGTCCCCGCCTCACTTCTCTGATCATGCCCATTTTCTTACTCCCTAGAGGTTACCACTGTTAACTTTCTTGTCCATCTTTTTAGAAGTTATCAATGTGGGTGGCGCCTGTAGCTCAGTGGGTAGGGCGCTGGCCACATACACCGAGGCTGGAAGGTTCCAAGCCAGCCCGGACCAGCTAAAACAACAATGACAACTGCAACAACAACAACAGCAAAATAGCCAGGCATTGTGGTGGGCACCTGGAATCTCAGCTACTTGGGAGGCTGAGGCAAGAGAATCGCTTAAGCCCAAGAGTTTGAGGTTGCTGTGAGCTATGATGCAATGGAACTCTACAGAGGGTGACAGCTTGAGACTCTATCTCAAAAAAAAAGAAAGAAAGAAATTATCAAGGCATATAGAGTATGTATGCACGTGAAGGCAAATTTAGTTAGTTTTTTTTTTTTTTTTTTTTTTTTTTTTTATACAGATTTTAACTTTTTCACCCTCAGTAGAGTGCCATGGTGTCATAGCTTAATGTAACCTCAATTCCTGGCTTAAGTGATTCTCTTGCCTCAGCCTCCCTTGTAGCTGGGACTATAGGTGCCTGCCACAGTACCCGGCTATTTTTAGAAATGAGGTCTCACTCTTGCTCAGATTGGTCTTGAACTGAACTCAGGCAATCTACCCGCCTCGGCCTCCCAGAGTGCTAGGATTATAGGCATGAGCCACCGCACCCGTCTGGCAAATTTAGTTAGTTTTTTTTTTTTTTTTTTTTATTGAGACAGAGCTTTACTGTGTCATCCTTGGTAGAGTGCCATGGTGTCTCAGCTCACAGCAACCTCAAACTCCTGGGCTTAAGTGATTCTCTTGCCTCAGCCTCCCAAGTAGCTGGGACTATAGGTGCCTGCAACAACACCTGCCTATTTTTTTGTTTTAGGAGGCCCAGCCTGGGTTTGAACTCATCAGCCCTGGTGCATGTGACTGGCGGCCTACCCAATGAGCTACGGGCATCACCCAAATTTAGTTTTCAGAAAGCCATTAGGTAGGCCAGGTATGGTGGCTCAGATCTATAATCCTAGCACTTTGGGAGGCCAAGGTAGGAGGATCACTTGAAGCCAGGAATTCAAGATCAGCTGAACAACACAGCGAGACCTTGTCTCTACAAAAAAAGAAAAAAATTAAAAATTAGCTGGGCACAGTGGCAAATACCTTGTAGTCTCAGCTACTCAGGAGACTGAGGCAAGAGGATTCCTTGAGCCCAGGAGTTTGAGGTCACTGCACCACTGCATTTTAGCCTGGTGACAGTGAGAACCTGTCTCAAAAGAAAAAAAAAGCCATTGTGTAAAGGAATAGAGCTCTAGCTTGGGAATTGGGGACCTGAGTCCTAGTGCCAGCTCTGCCGCTTTCTTACATATTGGCCTATGGTAAATCATTTTCCTTCTCTGGGCCTTAGTTTACCTATCAATTGATTTTTGTTGTGAAAGGCTCTTTGGGGCTTTCCAGTGGGAAGGGCAGTCATTCAAGGGAAGCCATTGCACTGTTGAGGCCTGGGCAGACGCTCAGATTCCCAGAAGAGGAACTCCACTTTACAGCCCCATCCTTTAGGGGTAGGCCAGTGCTGTCTTTGAGTCCTGGCTTTAGAGCATAGGCTTCTCAAGTACAGGATCATAGCCATCCCTAACTTAAGACTGAAGAAATGGGCATTTGTGTGGTTTAGGCTGGGATTCTGGAGGAATCAGAGAAGAAGAGGAGTGATGGAGGAAGCTGCTCCCCATGCCCCGTCCCGAAGAGATGGCTGTGTTGCCCAGGCTGGAGTGCGGTGGTGTGAGCACAGCTCACTGCAGCCTCAAATTCCTGGGTTCACGTGAGATTACAGGTGCAAGCCACCCTACCCAATGGAAGCTTTTAAATTTTAGGTAGTCTTAAGAAGTGGGCTAGGTGGCAAAGAGGAATATCATTTAGGAGGGGTTGCTAAGGGATTCTGGCTGAGGTGGGAGAATGGGATGACCTGTTGTTCTTCTAAGATGTGGGTTTCTAAGATTCTTTCTGAGTCCATGATGGAGTTCATGGACCCTCCAAAATAGTCTGCAGACAGTCGTATATTTGCACTTATATTGGGAAGAGGGCCCATAGTAGTCACAGATGTTTTTTTAAGAACATAATTGATTGTCAGAGTGCAAGTAGCCATGGATTCTAAAGGTTAAGAGTTTCTGCCTTTTATGCTTTGGGATTTGAATAAGGGTAGAGGACTAATTAGTTGGGGATAAATCCTTGAATGAGCTGGTACTTCTGGAATGAGTGGAGGGACTACAAAATGCCTTCTAAGTAGGCAAGGGAATGAACCCAGTCAGAATGAGTAAGCCGTGTCCTGAGGGAAGAGAGGGAAAAAGGAGTCCTTAAGGTAGAGAAAAACTTCTCTGGGTTGGAGATCCTCTGCATGATGTTCCTCTGCTGCATCTGCTTTGATCTCCAAGGTGCTGGCTTCCTTCTGCCCCTGGCTCTGCTGGATTGTCCCGGGCAGGCCCATCTCACACCCCAGCAGGTGACTCTGGCCTCCTGTCTTCTTTTCCTAAAGTAGCTAGGGCCCTCTGAGGAGCTGTTAGAGGAATCAGCCACCTTCAAAGCAGCAGACACATGATAGAGAGCCTCTGAAGGTGGTCAGGCTTTGAGGGTACAGTTCTAGGAAGCCCTGCCTGGTCTCTGCTGTTTCTTGGACTAAGGATCCCTGATCTCTGCTCTCACCATGCCTAGGAGTGAAAGGCAGGAGGATTGCTTGAGGTCAGGAGTTCAGGACCAGCCTGGGCAGCCCCATCTCTACAAAACCCAAAATTAGTCATTATGGTAATATACACCTATACTCCTAGCTACTTAGGAGACTAAGGCGAGAATATCATTTGAGGCCAGGAGTTGGAGGCTGCACTGAGCTATAAATTGTACCTCTGCACTCTAACCTGGGTACAGAGTGAGACCGTGTTCAAAAACAAAAGCAAAAAACCTCGAAACTATATTCTATTTTTAGAATGTTAGAGGTAGAAGGAACCTTATCATAGCCTGTGGGGGGAATGGAGATGTTTTGATTCAGTCCTTTCATTTTCTAGTTGAGGCCCAGAGAGGACTTGCCCCAGGGCACATGTGAATTAATGGTGGAGAGCGATCTGTTAACTAAGTAAGGGGCCTCTCGACAGTACAACCTAAGCAGTGGCTGGAGAGGAGGGGCTGTGGTCTTTGGTCTTGGCCTGGATGTTGACATTTAAGTATTGGCAAATCTGTTTTCCCAGTGGATCCTTTAAGCCTAAAGAAGGGAAGCTTCCTGCTGGGGTATTTATTAGGAAACTGTCCCTTGCAGGGAAACTGTTGTGCCTTTAGCCACTTTGATCCTTGTAAGGGGAACCAAGTGCAGGGCTTTGGCCCTTTGAGCCAGTCTAGAGACTTCTGCCCTCGCACACTGAATCTTCAGACCTACTAGTCTATCACAAGCCAGTTTTGAGCTTAGGTGCTGTGCTTTTTATAGCATCTTTTCCATCAAGCCAGGGAACAAGATCCTATCTCCTGGGCCCTGGGTCAGGGCCCACGGGAATCTGGATGCTCTACCAGGTAGGCAGCATGCCAGTGTGAGGCAGGGCCTGCTCACCCACCTGAGGAAAGCCTAAAATTCAAGTTACACCTAGACGGGTGAGTGGGAGCAGGCACCCCACCCCATCCTTCCCTGACTGAGCCCAGCCTGCCTGGTTGGTGGAAGATGATGTGAAGAAGCATGAGAACTGCTTCTCTTAAGGAGCTCAGGGACTGATCTGAGAAATGTGATACAGATGCAGAACAATCAGGCCGTAAAAAGTGAGTGTGATTTGAAGTACAGATGGAATTTCATGGGAGTTTAGAAGCAAAAGAGAGGCCTTCCTGCCTGGGAGGATCAGGGGAGGCTTGTGCAAAAGTGATCATTGAGCTAGGCCTAGATAAGATGCTCAAATGAGATCTCACTGGACACAGTCAAAAACTTCTACTTGAGTTAGAAGCTCTGGATTGCAGAAGAATGTCTCAGAGCAGTTCCCTTTGAAAATATACCTATGAACATGGTAGACTGGGAACATAAGCTTTGCAGCCCAACAGACCGGGATTCAAATTTTAGTTCCACTACATTGCAGCACCATGACCTTCGCCAAGTCACTTAACCCTTTTTGAGTCTTAATTTGATCATCTGTAACATGGGGTAACACTTACCTGGCAGGGATGTTAGAGAATCGGGGAAGTTTCTATGTCAAAAAGGTAGCACAGAGTTTGCCATATTCTGAACACACACAAATGGTAGCTCTTAGGACTCCCACTAGGGAAAGGAAGAAGACAAATACTGGCCTGTTTTCTCTGGTTCATGTATCTCCCAGCAGCTGAATAATCACTCAGTAAGACTTATTGGTGCCTTGCTTTGTGTCCAGTGATTTGCTAAGCGCCAAGGTGAGCTGGCTATGGTGAGAGAATATTGGTCTTTTTATTGAGTAAACTCTTTAGGTGAGTAGAGCACTCCCCAGTCTTTATTAGGAAACCTTTAGGGAGAGATGCTGTTATTAAATATTTTTTTTTAATGAATGAGGAAGAGTGAGGTGACCTGCTTAGGGTCTTAATACCTGACTGTGGCATAGCTGAAGCAGCCCAAGGGCTTCCCATTCCGCATCCTGTGCTATTTCTCTTGCATAATATTACACTACCTTGCTGGAGTAGCAGAACCAGTTGCCTGAAACATTAAATGATGAAGGCACAATCTTGTATGACAACTTGATATATAACTAGAAAAGCATTCAAATTTGCAGAACAGAGGATAGTTTTTATTTTCTATTTTTTTTTTTTTTTTTGAGACAGAGTCTCACAATGTTACCCTCGGTAGAGTGCCGAGACGTCACAGCTCACAGCAACCTCCAAGTCTTGGGCTTAAGCGACTCTCTTGCCTCAGCCTACCAAATAGCTAGGACTACAGGCACGCACCACAACGCCCGGCTATTTTTGGTTGCAGTTGTCATTGTTTTAGCTGGCCCGGGCCGGGTTCAAACCTGCCAGCCTTGGTGTATGATAGTTTTTAAAATAGGCTCAGCTATGGTAAGTGCCAGGTGAGCTATGCCAATGTTGAGGGCAGAAGGTCTGCCACTTCTTAGCTACATCATTCTGAGACTCAGTTTCCCCAGTCAAATAGAGTAATGTCTATAAAACCTTGGGCATATTGTGTTCAGTAATGGGAGTTGCCATGTGGAGTGGAGCCCTGGGAGGTGGTTTTAGATATATGGGCCAGAGGGCACTGGGGTGGGTGAGGCTGAATATCACCAGTACTGGGGTTGGGGTACAAATGAGATGGTGAGCTGAATTGTCTGTGTTTAGTTGGGAGAGGGGGAGACACAGGCTTAGCAAATGTTGATATTATTTTCTGATAAATGCTGTACTGAAGATGGAAAATGAATAAATATAATTACCACCTCAAGGGAGAGGCCAGCATTGTAAACAGGCACTTGTGCAGTGATGTGAATTGCCTCAGTAGGGGCCCACAGAGCTGTGGGTACTGGAGGGAGTGTGAGTGGGTGGATCAGGGGAGGCTTCCCAGAGCTTTGAGCTGGGTCCTGAAGGTTTTTTTGTTTTTGTTTTTGAGACAGAGTCTCACTTTGTCATGCTCGGTAGAGTGCCATAGTGTCAAAGCTCACAGCAACCTCAAACTCTTGGGCTCACGCGATTCTCTTGCCTCAGCCTCCCAATTAGCTGGGACTGCAGGCGCCTGCCACAACGCCCAGCTATTTTTAGAGATGAGGTCTCACTCAGACTTAGGCTGGCCTCGAACCTGTGAACTCAGGCAATCCACCTGCCTCAGCCTCCCAGAGTGCTAGGATTATAGGCATGAGCCACCATACCTGGCCTCAGCCCTGAAGGTCAAGCAGGAGTTTGCTTAGCTCACACAGGGGAGAACTGGAGAAAGGCAGAGATGTGAGTAATGCAGAACCATTATTGACCTTTGCTTTTGAAACTCATGGGGACATTTTGATCTCTTCCACCTCACCCACCTGCTTGGTTGGGCAGAGAAGGTGAAGAAGCTAACCACACCTATAAGTTGGTAAGCACGTGGGCTGGCTGTTGCCTTATGTAGGTGGTGTGGACGGAGCTACCTACTGCTTACTGAGACCCTGGCTAGAGTGCCATGGTGTCAAGGGCTGGCTTTGTGTTGAGGGCTTCACACAATAACCTCTCTACTTGGGAGGTTATTTGACACACTGTGGGACAGCCCCTAAGGCTGTGAGTCATGGTGGGTAGCTTTATCCAGTTTACAGCTTCTTTGGGAAGGTGAAATAGAATAATTAAGTGCTTAATGATTGCTGTGCTACTTCCCCAAAGCACAGGAGGCCTTTATGTAGGGGAGAAGTGTGGCAGGAATGAGCAGGGAGCACAGGCCTTTGTACAGACACCTTCACCAGATGCTCCTGAGAGGAGGGGAGGTGTTGGATCAGGCAAGGGCCATGACACCAGCTGAGGCTCTGAGCAGCAGATGTGGGCAGGCACCTGGGGAGAGGCCCACACAGCTGGGGGTGGTAACATGGTAGTGAGAAATAAGACGGAGTGGCCTGGGCTGTATTACTGATCATCTAGAACTGCAGCCAGAGGGGTGTGGATGTGGCTGGGCTCCTCAAACTGGTGGCACGCGTGGTCACAGGTATCAAAGGCTTGCCCTACACTCCGTATCCTTTTGGCTCTACCTGTCCACACAAGCATCTCCAACCCAGTGATTCCTGAGCCTCAGGAATGGTCTCCCAGCTCCACTCCTGCCTGCCTGTAATCATCTGTCCACAGAGAAGCCACGGAGAGCTTTTAGAAGTGTAAACCAGAACATGATGTTCCTCTGCTAAAAACCTTTCAAATGCTTCCTGATAAACTTGGGAGAAAATCCAAGGGAAGTGTGACCCATAACTTTCTCCACTTAATGCTCCATTGCTCTTCCCCCTTCCCTGCTCCAGTCACACTGGCCTTCCTGTGTTCCTCAAACACACCTGCCTTGCTAGGCTCATTCCTTTGAGGCCCCCAGCCTGAAGCACTGCCCAGAGGCTGTTGCGGGCCAGTGCTCTCATTCAGGCTCCAGATCAAATGTCATCTCTTCAAAGAGGCCGCTCTGACCACCCAGTCTAATGTGCAGCACCTGCCCTGCCAGATGCCTCCCCTACATGTCACACACTATTCTGGACCTGAGGATACAGCCAGGAACAATACAAAAGAGGCTCCTGATGTCAGGGGACTCCCATGCCAGTGTGGAGCATGGGATGGTGGATACAACAATGTCAGGCAGTGATTATGTCCTGAGACATGAGAGAAATGGGGTCACCTTGGATGGTCAGTAGAGGCTCTCGGAGGAGGTGGTGTTTGAGCTGAGACCTGAATGATGAGAAGGAGCTCACCTTTCTAAGACCATGGCCCCTGCAGAGGGTGTGTTTGAGGAACTTGGAGAGGGCTAAGAGGGGAAGTGTGGCATGAGAATGGAGAGGAAAGCAGGGACCCGGTCATGTTGGGCCTGAGGTTAGGGCCTTAGGTTAGGATTTGAGGTTTGTGTGGTGCCATCAAAGTGGGCTCACGTGATCCTCCTGCCTCAGCCTCCCAAGTGACTGGGACTATAGGGATCTGCCACCACACTCAGCTTATTTTTCTGTTTTTTTTTTTTTTTGAGACTGACTCTCCCTGTCACCCAGAGTCGAGTGCCACAGCGTCATTATAGTTCACAGCAACCTTAAGCTCCTGGGTTTAAGTAATCCTCTTGTCTCAGCCTCCCAAGTAGCTGGGACTATAGGGCACCTTCCATAACATGGGCTAGTTTTTCTTTCTTTCTTTCTGTCTTTTTTTTTTTTGGAGACAGAGTCTCACTATGTTGCTCTCAGTAGAGTGCTGTGCTGTCACAGCTCACAGCAACTTCCAACTCTTGGGCTTAAGCGATTCTCTTGCCTCAGCCTCCCAAGTAGCTGGGACTACAGGCGCCTACCACAACACCCAGCTATTTTTTTGTTGTAGTTGTCATTGTTTGGCAGGCCCAGGCCAGGTTCAACCCGCCAGTGATTTTTCTGTTTTTAATAGAGGCAAGGTCTTGCTCTTGCTCAGGCGGTCCTGAACCACCAAAGGCTTTTGAGTAGCATGACACAGCCTGGGAGTCAGATGGAGAGTCAGCTCAGGTTCTAGGCTGACTCCAGAGGGAGCTGAGCAAGCAGGTCCCTGCCTACCAGCAGCCCGGCCTGGGTTTTTCTGAGAACAGCAGAGCAAGGCTTCCCAGAAGGCATGGCTGGCCAGCCCAGAGTGGGATAGAAGCTTTAGCTTAGGACAGCTGCTAGCGGGATATGAGGGGCAGGGGGTGAACAAGGGTCTGGGGTAGAGTGGGAAGGGAGGGGGGCATGTGGGCAAGGGAAGGGCTGAATGTGTGCCAGCTGCTAGACTCCTGCTGGCTCCCTCCCCTGCCCAGCCTCAGCACCCGCAGGCAAACGGATGGACAGTCACCAGACCTGTCATGTGGGAGGCGTGGCACAGCCAAGCTCCAGGGCTAGACATGCCCGTTTCCAGCTGAACCCTATGGTCATGGCCTGGGGAGTTGTCAGCCAAGAAAGGACAGACTTAGAATCAGATTCAGACTCTAGAGATGGTAGGGATCCTAGAGACAGAGGGGGGCACCCAGGAGGTGTAACAGAGAAGATGGGGGTTTGGGAATCAAAAGCCCTGGACTTTAATCCTGGCTCTTCCACTTGCAGTTGTGTGGCCCCATGTACGGGGTTGTGGAGGTTAGATGAGCACGCTCTGGAGAGAACCTAGCAGGAAGGACTCATAAATGTCTGGTACTGATGATAGAGCCTGGCCCAGCCCCTCATCTCATGGAGGAGGAAGCAGAAGGGGCTTGCCCAAGAGCCACAGAGCCAGCATTGAGCTCAGCTCTCCCAACCCTTAGTCCAGGCTGTTCTGTGATGATGGGAATGGTCCTTCTTCTCCATTTTCCTCTGGAACAGTTCCCTGTTCCTTCTGCAGAAGTGAGGTGGCTTCCTTGGTTTCTTGCATTATTTTCCACCTGCCTCTGAGTACCTACTATGTGGCAGGCACAGCTGTGTGGGAGGTGGTTCCCACTCTTGAGATACTGACACTCATGTGAGACAGACATGTAAGCAGCTAAAACTCAAGGCAGGCCCAAGTGACATAGGGGCACAGGATAATGCAGGTGGCCCAAACCTCAGTTGGAACTCAGTGCGGAGGAGCGTGGACTCTTTTCTGTAGACAGGGAGACTGCTGAGGTTTTGCAGGGAGCCATGACCATGACTGGCTTTTGTTTAGGATGAAGGCCCTTTGATGGAGAACAGACTAGATGAAGCTCTTTCCGTGTTCTTGGCTCTGAGAAATTTTCCGCCTCCTCCCTCCATGGATAATTATCCTTCTTAAGAAACTGATCAGATGGGAAACTGCAGGAGATGGTTTGGGACGGGGATTGTGTAGGAGTTGGGGGGAATAGAGAGGATGTAGCAGGAGAGGGGATCTGTGCCAAACAGCAGGAGGTGGCTCCTTTGAGAGGGGGAGGGAGGGAAGCCTGGACAGGACCAGGAACTTAATGCAAGATGCAAGCTCTGGGAGAGCTGAGTCCCTCAATACTGCTCTAGTCCTAGTCTCTGGTTAGGGAGAGGGGTAAGGGTGACCAGCAGGGCTGGCTTTTCTGGGTCCACAGGAACTGGGGAAAGTGTGAGGCAGTGTTGCCCAGTGGTTGGAGTCAGGCCCAGCTCTGCTGCTTAGCTGTTAAGTGGCCTCTGCCAGGGCCTGTTAGAAGCAGTAGGTGTGCACTGGGCACCTTCCTCTGGCACAGAGCATCCCTCCTCCTGCTGCTGCTTCCAGCAGACCCAAAACTTTAGCTGTGGGCCCAGCTTCTGCCCCATCTGGCCTTGCTGGTTAAATAGCCCTCTCAGTGTGCTGAGGCTTCTGGCAAACCAGGCTGTACTTTGTGACTGAGCCACAGTGGCAAGTGAGGACCAGGCAGCCCCTACAGTGAGGCCCAGGAGTGAGGCTGCCTCTGGAGGGGCCCTGATGGCTCCACAGGTAGAGATTCAAGGCATCCTTCAGGACAGCCAGGGGTCAGTAGAGCCTAGTATCTTAAGGTCCCCTGAGTCCCACAGATCTGTTTGAATTCCAAATCCTCTACCCACCTCACCTATGAGTGTCATTTTTCTGCGGATAATTCTTGCCTCAATGGTTTGTTTTTTATTTAAACTTTTCTCCCCCTATTAATTTGAGAAATTACACACATACACATATACATACCACTAATCCTAAATTCTACAGCTCATTGATCATTTGCACATGTTTGCATCCATGTTAACTACCCAGATCAAGATATAGGATGTCTGTGCACCGCTGAGGTCCCCTTGTGCCCTTCCCAGTCTGTACCCAAGACTCCTCTGGAGCAACTGCTGTTCTGACTTCCATCATTGCTGACTCTTTTTTTACCTGTTCTTCAACTCTAATAGATGGACGTGTAATATAATAGGTGCTGTTTTGTGACTGGCTTGTTTTGCTCAGTGTATCTGTGAGATTCCTCTTTGTGGTCACACGTACCAGAGGTTTGTTCTTTTTATTGCTGTTTGGTGTTGCCTCGTGCTAATACCCCACAGTTGGCTCCTTCTCCTGTTGATGGGCTTTTGGGTTAGTTCCCTTCTTTGACAATTGTGGATAAAGCTGCTCTGAGCATTCTTGTCCTCCATAGGGCTTTTGTGAGAATGAAATGAAATAATCTGTTATGGTAAAGTGTTTCATACTGAAATTTTTTTTTTTTTTTTTTTGAGACAGAGTCTCACTATGTCACCCTCAGTAGAGTGCCGAGGCGTCACAGCTCACAGTAACCTCCAACGCTTGGGCTTAAGCGATTCTCTTGCCTCAGTTTCCCAAGTAGCTGGGGCTACAGGGACCCGCCGCAATGCCCATTTCGAGCCTGCCAGCCTTGGTATATGTGGCTGGCACCGTAACCACTGTGCTGCGGGTGCTGAACCTTCATACTGAATTTTGACTCAGAGCCGGTGCTCAGAAAATTTTACCCCCAGGTGTTTTTTTGTTCAGAAAAAGTAAGAAACAAATTCAAATGCTGAATAAATACAGTAGAACTTCAGTAAGTTGACCACCAAAGGGACTGTACAAACTGGTCAACGTACACAGGTGGTCAACATAAGGAACTAAGCCCACTGTACTGATACGTACATGTGGTGCATGTTGAGTCTATGAAAATTAGGTCAACTTGAGGTGGTCAATGTAGGGAGGAGGTCCACTATCTAGGTTCTACTGTATAAAGAAAAAAAATGCAAGTCATATCCTTTTCACTTCCCTGCTTCTCATGCTGAGCACTCTGAATAGTTCAGCGTGTTTGCCTGGGCTTTTCTCTATGGTGGTGTGAACTTCTTTTTAACAAAAATAGTTGGCATAAAAACAATCATGCTGTCCATACCATTTTGCAGCTTAACTTTTTAAATTAAATCTGATCTTTTAAAAGAGTTCCCTAGGCTAGGTGCAGTGGTTCTCACACCTCTAATCCTAGCACTCTGGGAGGCCGAGGAAGAACTATCTCTTGAGCTTAGGAGTTTAAGACCAGCCTCAGCAAGAACGAGATGCCATCTTTATTAAAAGTGGAAAAAGTAGCTGAGCATTGTGGCAGGTACCTATAGTCCCAGCTACTTGGGAGACTGTGGCAGGAGGATTGCTTGAACCTAAGAGTTGGAGGTGCTATGAGCTAGGCTGATTCCAGGGGACTCTAGCCTGGGCAACAGATGAGACTCTCTTTCTCAAAAAAGTTTCCTTATCTTCATGGAAGGAGCAGCTTGGAGAAGGAGTCTGAGATGAGGCCCTGGAGCAGTCATGTGAGGCCCCCTAGCCTGGTGGGCCACTCTTACAGGCTACACTGGGTTTGGTTTCCAGAGTCCTGGGGGCAAGTTTTGGCTCTTTTGCTCTCTGTCTGGGTGTGTTCTTGGGCTTAAATGCCCTAAACTTTGTTTTTTTGTCTTTAACATAGGAGAACCCGTACCTGTCTCAAAGAGATGCCATGAGGCTTAAATATGATAATATACCTGAAAGTGCAAAGCAAAATGGAAAGTGATGCATGTGTGCTACTTACGATGGGCTGTCAGAGCTAGAAGAAACCGCTGAGAAGTTAACCTAGTCCTGTCGTCTTACATGTGATGAAACTGAAGCCCAGGGAAGGCCACAGAGCCAGCAAGTCAGGGAGCCAGAACCGAACCAAGGGTTTTGACTCCCAGGAGTTTGTACTGCTGCTTCCTGGGCAGTGGAGACTCCCCTGGAGGGGTCTCTCTTTGAGCCAGAGCTTAACTCTGACCAACACACTTCTTATCTGTAGGGCTCCCTGCTAGGGAGGAAGGACACTTTATAAAATGTCCAAGGCTCTGCTCTGGGAGGCCAACGTGGGTGGATTGCTAGAGCTCAAGAGTTTGAGACCAGTTTTAGCAAGATCGAGATCCCATCTCTTAAAAAAAACAAAAACAAATAACCAGGCATGTGGCAGGTGCCTATAGTCTCAGCTACTTGGGAGGCTGAGGCAAGAGGATCACTTGAGCCCCAGAGTTTGAGGTTGCTCTGAGCTATGACAAAGTTAAACTCTGTCTCAAAAAAAAAAAAAAAAAAAAGAAAGAAAGAAAAAGAAAATGTCCAAGGCTCCAGGCCCCCTGGCCCTGGCTGAGGCCATGGGGGTAACTAGAACTTGTAGGCGGTGAGATGTGCCCAACATCCTCTAATATAAGAAGGCAGAAGGACTGGCCAGGTGCAGTGGCTTATGCCCGTAGACCTGGCACTGTGGGAGACTGAGGCAGATGGATTGCCCTAGTTCAGGAGTTCCAGACCAGCCTGAGCAAAAGCAAAACCCCATCTCTACTAAAAATAGAAAAACTGGGCATTATAGTGGGCACCTGTAGTTCCAGCTACTCTGGAGGCTGAGGCAAGGGGATCACTTGAGCCCGAGAGTTTGAGCTTGCTGTGAGCTATGACATCGTGGCACTCTACCCAGGGCACAGAGTGAGACTCTGTCTCAAAAAAAAACAAAAGAAAGAAAGAAAGTAAAGAAAACAGGCAGAGTGACACAGGAAGGTCACAGAGCAGAGATGTGGGGGCTTGGATGGGAGGAAGATGCTGCCATGGTAGGCCACAGCACCCCTTCTGTTCTAACTGTACCCCCAAACCTGGGCCTCAGTTACTTCCCCAGTCTCCCCTAAGATCACTTCTACCCCCCTGCTCCCTTATAAAGATGGGTTTGAGTAGTCTCTTACTTACTTACTTATACTTCTAGCTCAGTGTTCAAATCCCTGAACCTTCACAGGAGGACAAAAAGAAGCCCCCAGACCTATGAGATTACAACCAATGCTGAAGTCAAGAATCTGGAAATAAAACCTTGCCTGGCATGGGCTGGGCCTTTGCCTTACTCACCCTGCTCCTTCCCAGGAAACATTTGGCATGATAAGATTTACGTGGTACTGGCCCAGGTGGACCCCACACTCCCAGGTGTTTAGCTACCCTAACAGTACCAGGTACCAGGAGGTGGAAATGGCTTCTGGTGCTCCAGCTCCCGCCCTTTCTTGGAGCCACAGCTCATAAAGAAAGCACTGTGGCAATGATAACAAGGGAGCCAGGCAGGGCCCACCTGGGAGTGCCCTGTTAGCCCAGGGCGGGGGTTGGGGAAGGACTTCAGGCCCTGGTATCTGCTTTTGGGGTGAGGTCATGGGGTGACACATGTTCTAGTGGCAGTGAATTGTGATGAGAGAAAGTCCTGCACTAGGAGTAGGAAGCACCCCCAACTCACACTTGAGCACCTGCCTTATCTGGCCTTGTGCTGGGCTTTCTGCCATCATCATCTAGGGTAGTTCACACCTAACCCTGTTAGGTGGGTAAGGGTATACCCATCCTGTAAAAGAGGACCCCAAGGTCCAGAGAGATTAACCAACTTACCCAGGATCACACACCCAAGAAAGTGGTGGAAATGAGTGACCTCTCAATCCTAAATCAGAGTGAAAGAGCCATTTGAGGTTACGAAGTTCACTCCCTTAATTATATAGCTGAGCAGACCCAAAGTCAGAGTGTCGCCTACTGAGAGAGTTAGGGCAGTGTGGAGACTGGCACTCAAGATCAGCGTTCTTTCCATTCTGTTGATACCAACAGCTGGTCGTTACCATATCGAGGCCCCCAGCTTGTTCCTTTGAACATTCTGAGACAGTTCTGGTTATGCCCATCCTTTGGAGAACTGAGAAAATAAAACTCATGCACATCATTTTTCTGTGGCCCACATGCAGAACCACTTGAGAAATGCCTTGGACTGTCTACTGAAGCTACTCTCAGCTCTGGAGTAGCTTCCTGGGCTTGAATTCTGCTTGGCCCTATAACCTAGCCTCTCTGAGCCTCAATTCCTCATCTGCAATCTGGGTATGCTAGTGCCTACCCTTGCTGTAGCTGTGAGGATTAAGAAGCCCTCAGTAAGTACTAGCTCCCATTATTCCTAATGTCTCCACCTCATGAGGAAGCTGGGTGACTGAGCTGATTAGAACCAGGGTCCCTGCCTAAGTTCATGACCCTCATACTTTCCTGCCCTGCCCAACAGTGGCTGCTTCCCCAGTTCTGGCTGCCACAGGTTTCACCCCTGCCCTGCTGCAGGGAGGCGTGTACACCTGTGTGTTTTGTTGCCATGCGCAGGATCACACCATGTGCCCTGCCCAGACCCAGCAGCCGGCACAGGGCCAGGCTGAAGCAGGCGCTGACAAAGACTTCCTTATCTCCTTCCTGGGCACAGGGCATGTACTTCTATGGGGTGGGCTGGTTGGCAGGCAAGCAGGCAGGCAGACAGCCTCTTCATCTTCTGGACCCTCGGCCCTCCGTGTTCAGCTCATCCCTGATGAGCTCCCAGTCTCCAGCCAGGATCTCATTCAGGAACTTGTGTCCTGGAGGACGAGAGTGTCAGCAAGAAGCAGTTACCAGGCCTGGTGTGAGGGTAGAGCTCTGGGATCAAATAATCCTAGGATCAGATAACAGTTTGGTTCCTTGCTGTCCAGGTGTCATTTGAGTAAGTTCTTTTAGTTCTGAGCCTCAGTTTCTCCACTGGAAAATGGAAGCAGTAGTGTGTACCTCATGGTGTTGCTGAGGCTAAGGAGAAAGCACAGAGCTTGGTGATAGTTCCCTCTTCCCACAGTGGCATGTGGATGGGGTTTTGCACAATGTCACCCAAGGCAGCACAAACAGGTCTTGAGCCAAGGCCTACAGGCCAGACCCGGGCCTGGGAGATACTGCCAACAGAGCTCCCTTCCCAGTTAACTGCAGTGCCAGACAGCTGCTTCTCCTCTCACAGGGCACATAAAGGACAGGCTATGGTAGTACCAGGGGTCTTAAAGAGACCAGCAGTTTAGGGTGTATGAGTGGCTGCCAAGGTATTGCAGCAAAGGAGTGACAGACCTGGCAGTGAGCAGGGCTGTTCCCCATAGCCTCATTTGGTCCAGCAGCAGGACAAAAAACCAGGGCTTACAGCCTCAGGCAGCATGGTTGGAGGAGTGGCTGTGGGGCCCAGGTTAATTCCTTTTACCTCTCTCTGCCTCAGTTTCCTTAGCTGCAAAATGAGGGTGATGCCTACGGGCTGGGCTGTAGTTAAGTATACAAAACATCAAAGGGAAGTGCTCAGTAAAAGGTGGTTAAAATAACCGTGGAGATGGGATGGGGGCTGGCCCTGTGTTCTGAGCAAGGACCAGTTTTGGGGTGGATCATCTTGGGTGTGATTCCCAGATTGGCCACTACTTTGCTGTGTGACCTTGGCCAAGTTCCTACCCCTCTCTGGGCTTCATCCTTTGCATCAGGGAAACAGAGGGGTTAGAGTAGATAGTTTTGGAGGGCCCTACCTCTTCTAATCTCCTGTGTCTTCTTACTGCCCCTCTTCTCCCTGGGAGATGTCTGACCTCCTGTTGCTGTTCCATAAACCTTGGGCCCTCCTGACACCAGGACCAAGCCCTGCAGCTGGCTATGTCCTCATCTTTTCTCTGCAGTGTCCTTTAAAGGGCAGCCTCCTCTGAGCATGCTCAGCTTTCCCATCCACTTAGTACATCTCCTGGCTCCTAGCAGCCTGAGGTGACACACTGTCCCCAATGTGTTGGGAGAGGAGGCAGAGAGATGTCCTCCAGGCCTGCCTTCCAGCAGGGCTCGGCCAAGTATATTGTTTTCGGAAGAAATGTGTGGGAGACCCCCTACTGCTCCCCTGGAGATGGGTCCCTCAGGCACTTTGCTGAGGGTAGCTGTGGCCTCCCCTCCCCAGCCCCACCAGCCTGCCTCTGGGACTCCGGGGAAGGGTTCAGGGAACTACATCTGCAGAGGTGTGTTCAGCTTTTATAAAGCCCAGCCGCTTCCATAGCTCTGTGACATGTACTCAGGAACCCTGTAAGGAAGTTTTACACATTCTATAGGTGAAAAGAAGCAGGTTCAGTGGGCTCCAGAGGGCTTCTGCCTCTCTCAGCCTCCTTCAGTATCTTTGGAGACTCCTGCCAGCCAGGCTGGGCCTGAACCAGTCCTGACAGGGACAAGATGCCAAGCTCCGCTTCTGCAGGGCTGCCTCAAAGTGCAGCCCAGTGTGATGGGCCTGGGCCTCCAAGCGTGCAAAGACAGAGCAGAGCCCTTTGCTGAGCGCTTTCTCTGGCAACTCTCCCTTGAGAGACATAGTCTCCTCAGACCCTCAGAACAGACTTTTGAGATGGAAATGAGAAACCCAGCTTTTCAGGTGAGAAAGGCAAGACTTGAAGGTTACGTACCTGCCAAAGAGTCATGGCTAGTAGGTAGCAGGAAACTGGGCTGCCTATCCTCAAGACTGTATTCTCTCTTACCCCCACCCTGACTGATAGCTGGATTTGGTTTGAAGTTGTGGACAGGTCGCTAAGGTCTCTCTCCCCCTTTTTCTGGGTGCCTGCTTCTTAGCCAAATTCCTCAGGGTCTCTCAGCCTAGCCATCCTTCTGGTACAGCCCTGTCTCTCTGCCACAGTCCCCCACACTGCTGGCTACCCAGCCCCTATGAGAGGCTGCCTAGGCTGGTGAAAGCTCATGCCCCGAGGCCCTGGCCGTGTGCTGGGCTGAACCTCCAGGGCATGCCAGGCATGAGTAACCTCTGCTCCAGGGGAAGGTCCAGCCCCTCTGATTTTCCATTCCTGCTACGCTCTGACTGAACCCAAGAAAGTGGTGTGAGCCACATGAGGCTGCAGAGTAAGCAGAACCCTGGAGGGCAGACGTCCTCTGCTCCATAGGAACAGAGAAGCCCCTTGGCATCACACCTCCATTCAAGATGCTGTCACTTTGCCCCCTCGTGTCCTCCTTGAAAGCAAAATTGTCATATAATTATCCCTCTGGACCTTTGGGTCTATGTTTTTCTTTTGCTTTCTTGTGAGTGTTTTTACCTCTGTACTTTCTTCTTCTGTAGGAACCCTATGCCAAAGACATTGCTTATCCCGATGTTAGAGAAGAAGAAACGGAGGCTCAGGGTAGTACTGTGATTTGCTGTAGGTCACAGAGAAGTTGAGTTTTAGAAGTAGGACAGAAACCAGCTTCTTTGTTGGCAAACTAGGGCTCTCTACACTGCCCTACCCTGGCTCGTGCCATCCTGCTGTGGCATGAACACTATTCTGGGCCCACACACTGTGCTTGTTGGCATGGACAGAGATGGTGAGTATTATAGAACCTGACATTGTCCTGCAGCAGAGCTCACCGGTCAGTCGTCAGAGGTGGAAAGGCTCTCAAAAAGCCTCTTGAGAATGGGGAAACAGGCCAGAGAAAGCACCCAGTGAGTTGGTGGCAGGGTCTAGAGTGGAATCCAGGTCTCCTGACCTTTAGTCTGTGTTTGGCTCAGGCCCTTCCTTCTGAATGTTGACCACAGCTTTCTGGTCTCTTGAGGCAATCGGAGGAGGGTTAGAGGAGGCTTTACCCATCCTGCTGGCTGTTTTTGGAACCTAGACTTAATGGCTGTGCAGTTGGACAGTTCTGCCCCACCCCAAGGTGCTAAGGCTGGGTGACCAGTGCCATTTCCTTTGACCGTCTCTCTGCGGTGTCTGTGGGTAGGGCTTTCACATTGTTCCTAAGGTCAGAGCCCTCCAGTGGCTCTGCCTGCTCACCAGGTTGGTTGGGAATTCTCTCCCTCCAAAATATTTAAGACCTTTCATGACCTGACCCTGGTGGGCTGGGAGTCAGCAGTCCTGGGCTTCTGACCTGGCTCCCCTGCTATCCTTACGACCTTGGGAGTGTCTGGACTTCTCTGAACTTTTGTTCCATCATCTGCTGCCCACTGCAGGTACATGAGGAGCAGAGAAAAAACTGCTTCCTGAGCATCTAAGTAAGGATTTCCTCTCCAGTCTTCACTGTCATTTGGCTCCCAGTAGAAATCCTATACCTATCCTACACTTGTCCCTTTGTCCTGCCTTGGCAGACACTGCGCTGCTTCACCTGCAAGGCCTTCCCAGTGCCTAACTCGAACCCTTCAAGGTCAAGGTCAATTCAGCTTGAGTTTAGTGCACACATGCTTAGTGCCAAGCACCAGAGATTAAGTTAAACCAGACAAGAATTCTGCCCTCAAATGGTCCTGCAGGTTTAATAGGCAAATCTTGATCCTTTACCACATGCCGAGCTCAGTTCTCCATGCTAGAGAATGAAAGACAAATAGGACCCCTCCTTACCTTTGCTTGCTGGTAGGAACTTGCTTGTGGTCTGGAGAGAAAGACAAACCAACCAGCTGTGTAGTGTTATCAGGCTCTTCTTTTTTTTTTTTAATTGAGACAGAGTCTCCTTTTATCGCCCTTGGTAGAGTGCTATGGCATCCTAGCTCACAGCAACCTCAAATTCTTGGGCTCAAGCGATCCTCTTGCCTCAGGTTTTTTCATTTTTAGTAGAGATGGGGTCTCACTCTTGCTCAGGCTGGTCTCCAACTCCTGAGCTCAAGCAATCCACCTGCTTTGGCCTCCCAGAGTGCTAGGATTACAGGTGTGAGCCACTGCACCCAGCCTCATCAGACTTTTTTTTTTTGTCTGAGACGGAGTCTCAAGCTGTTGCCCTGGGTAGAGTGCTGTGGCAATCATAGCTTATAGCAATCTCCAACTCTTGGGTTTAAGCGATCCTCTTGCCTCAGTTTTTCTGTTTTTAGTAGAGATGGGGATCTTGCATTTGCTCAGGCTGGTCTTGAACTCATGAGCTCAAGCGATCCCCCCATCTCGGCCTCCCAGAGTGCTAGGATTACAAGCATGAGCCACTGCACCCGGCCTTCATCAGTCTCTTGATAGAAGTTCTGCAGGACCACAGAACTGAGTATGACTGGTTTCTGTCCCACAGGGTATTTAGGGAAAGCTTGGAGGAGGGGTGGCTCTCCAGGGACAAGCTGGTGGCGACCCCCCTCCTCACAGAGTTTTATGGTTTGCTCAGTGTTTTCATATTTCTGGCTCATGTGACCCTCATAACAACCTTGTTAGGTCACTGGGGTAAGAGAGATTCATCTATTCAACAAGTGTGGATTATGAGCCTACTGTGTGCCAGGCACCACCCTAGGTGCCAGGGATACAGCAGTGATTGGGACAGATCCTGTCCTCACAAGGCTTACATTCTGAGTGGGGCACCATCAGTAAGCACATATAGGCTGTCAGGAAGTGACAAGTGCTATAAAGATGGAGAATGCAGAGTAAGAGGGTAGAGAGGGTAGGGGAAGGCATCTGAGCCAGGGACCTGAAAGAAGGGAGGAACTCTGACATCCCTCTATGTGGTGACAAGTGTTTCTGGCAGAAAAAATGGCAGATACAAAGGTGGAATCATATTTGTGCTGCAGGAGAAGCAAAGAGGCCAGTGGAGCTAGAGGGGAGTGAGAAGAAATTTAAGTTTGGTGAAAAGTCACTAGAGGCTTTGTCCCTACCTTTCCAAAGTACATTTTACCTCTTAAAAAATTGCACTCTTGGCTTGCATAGGAAGAGCCTGGGGGCAGGAGTGGCCGCTGCTGTGGTGCTCCCGCTCCTGGTGAACAGTCAGGGCGGCATGGAATGGATGTTACCCATGGAGGTGGTAAGAAGTGTCAGGGTCTGGGCGGCACCTGTGGCTCAGTGAGTAGCGTGCTGGCCTTCCAAGGGTGGTGGGTTCAAACCCAGCCCCGGCCAAACTGCAACAAAAAATAGTTGGGCTTTGTGGCGGGTGCCTGTAGTCCCAGCTACTCCGGAGGCTGAGGCAAAAGAATCGCCTAAGCCCAGGAACTGGAGGTTGCTGTGAGTTGTGACGCCACAGCACTCTGCCGAGGGCGACAAAGTGAAACTCTGTCTCTAAAGGAAAAAAAAAGTGTCAGGGTCTGCACTTGCGTAGAAGGTAGAGCCGCAGGGTTTGCTAATGGATTGGATGTGGGGTGCAAGAGGGAGAAAGGAGTCAGAACGATCCCTGCTCAGGATGCCAGGGGCCTGAGCAGCTATAGGGAGAGGGGTGTGGGAATGAGGAAATGAGAGTCCCTGTCAGGGGCTCCCAGCTCCTGTGCTCTTGCCATTCCACAGCCCTCCCATGCACAGTCAGACACAAGACTAAGGGTGCCTGGGCCCTACCCTCCAGGAAGGCTCCCCATCTCTTCTGCCTCAAGCTCAAGTCCTCTGAGAGTCATTTTCCATTGCTCATATCTTTCTGCCCTTTTGAGAGGTCCAAAATATTCAACTTGAAGGTGCCCGACCCCCCTTTATCATAGCTTCCAGTTGCTGTGAAATGCACATAATAGGCCCCATAAAGCAGCCTGAGCAGGGAGTGGGAGAAAGGGGCCCCTTCTGCCTCCCTGAGACTGTTGATCTCTCTCTTCCACCCAGCCAGTGCCACCTGAGTCTCCTTCTTCCTTTGCAGTCCCCCCTTCCCTGTAGCAGCTGAAAATAGGACACTGTGACTTGCTTTCTGAGGGCAATTGTCCTGGAAATTGTAGAATTTCTTTTTGTGTTGCTTTCCTACCGACACCTCTCTGTATCCAAGTATGATGATATTTTGAACAATTTCGAGTTATATATAATGGATTGACTACATTGTTAAGCTTCTAGGCTAAATGGAGGCAGCACTAGGAACAACAGGTATTTGGTAGACTCAATTTCAGTTTTCTCCTAATTTGCATTTTGCAAGCTTTCCCCTACCTTCACCTGAAAAGAAAAGAAAAATCTAGCTTTCCCATGGCTCTAATGTTTCTAGAACTGGTGCCTCTCTTATTAAGCTTCTGCTTTCTTCCACGCCTCCACCCCACCCCAGGTGTGGGGCAAACTGGTGGTGGGTGCTCCTGAGACTGACTGCAAATTCTGATAGCAGGGGGCCAGGGATGAGGCTGGGTGGGTGGGTGGGGGGCTCCTCAGCTGTGGGGCTGCACAGCTAGAGCACCAGGAAAGGAGGGGGACAGTGGCTTGAAACCAGATATCCCCAGTTTCCTTTTCAGCTCAGGCATTCTGTGCTTTCACTTCCTCCACACTTCAAGGTTGAAGTCTGGGGAGCCAAGAAGAGCCCCCTTTGCAAGGAATGTCATTTAGATCTCTCTGATGCTAGTGGTACTGTGGGGTTAGGTGAAGGTGCGGACAAACTGGAAGCCAAGGCCCTCTGGTTTCACTGCCAGCGACACAGGCAAGGCCTGCCTGAGTCTCTTAGTAGAGGATATCAGTACAAGAAACCAACCAGCCTTCACTCTAATGCCATCGTGGCGAGGATTGTTTAGTTATTATGGGCAGTAAAGTCTGTAAATATAGTGGGGTTGCTCCGTAGGTGGACATGGAAGGAAGAAGGTGGGGTTGTCTTTCAGAGGTTGCCTGAAACACTGCTCTGTACCCTTGGCTTTCTGTCTTTGGGGCGAGTGGCCATCCTCTGGACCTGCAAAGGGCTGCAGTGTCATCATAGCTCACAGCAACCTCAAACTCTTGGGTTCAAAAGATCCTCTTGCTTCAGCTTGCCAAGTAGCTGGGACTACAGGCACCCGCCACAATCCTGGCTAGTTTTTCTATTTTTTAGTTGAGATGAGTTGCTTAGACTGGTTTTGAACTCCTGAGCTTAAGTAATCCACCTGCACTGGCCTCCCAGAGTGCTAGGATTACAGGTGTAAGCCATTGTGCCCAGCCCTGGTTATTTTTCTTAAAATAAGGATAATACTGGCAACTACTGCAGGAGGGTTGTTGAAAGAAGTAAATGAGTACTTAGTGCAGTCTCTGCCCCACAGAAGCAGTTTTGGGACAGTATGTGTGATGTACCATTAACTATAGATGCAGGCAAATGGGGAAGTTATGGGTACCAAACTTAGTGTGGACTTTGGTGGAAGGCCAGGTAGGTTAGGTGTAAGAAAGGGGGAGATGATTCTGGAAGATGATCCTGCACTTAAAGCACTCATATGTGGGTGTGGTGGCTCACACCTGTAATCCTAGCAATTTTGGAGGCTGAAGCAGGTGGAGTGCTTGAGCTCAGGAGTTCAAGACCAGCTTGAGCAAGAGCGAGATCCCCATCTCTACCAAAAATAGAAAAATTAGCCAAGCATTGTGGTAGATGCCTGTATTCCTGGCTACTCAGGAGGATGAGGCAAAAGGATGGCTCAGGCCCAGGAGTTTGAGGTTGCTGTGAGCTAGGACACCATAGCACTCTACCCTGGGGCAGCAGAGTGACACTTTGTCTCTCTCTATATATATAAAATAATAAAGCACTTAGATATTATGAGGAAAAAAAATTTAAATGACCATGAATTCCATTTAAAATCACCAAAGAGGCTCGGTGCTAGCTCAGTGGTGCCGGCCACATACACCAGGGCTGGCAGGTTCGAACCCACCTGGGCCTGCTAAATGACAATACAACAACAAAAGAATAGCCAGGTGTTGTGGTGGGCGCCTGTAGTCCCAGCTGCTCGGGAGGCTGAGGCAAGAGAATCGCTTAAGCCCAGGAGTTTGAGGTTGCTGTAAGCTGGTGATGCCACGGCACTCTACCAAGGGCGGCATAGTGAGACTCTGTCTCAAAAAATAAATAAAATCACCAAAGAAATACATATATTCCATTTTGAAAAAATCAAAAGAAATCAGTGTATATCACATGTTCACTTACTAGGGACCCAATTAAACCACAAGAGTCTTTGGAGCCCCAGATCCTAGTCTCCCAAGTAAAGCCAACACCTCTAGCTGTCCTCCACCATGGATAACCACCCCCACAGGCTGCCTGGCACCTCTCCCTTGCCAGGCACTGTTGTCGAGCACTGTCTCTTGTCAACACACAGGCTGTTTACCTCCTATAACTCCTGTCCCTTCCCCTGGGTGAGTCATCTTCTGCCTCACTACACACGGACTCTTTGATCCAGTGCCTTTCCTGCTGGGGGGGTGGGGAAATTCATTCAACAGACATTTATGGAGAGCTTGGATGATTCGGGGGCTGGAGGGGGCTGCTAAAATGGGTCTCTGAGATGCAGAAAAAAGTTTGGTGGCCGTAGAACCTGGCTGCAGGCTGGGTCAGGGGTACTTAGGGCCAGTCCTGAAGGGCAGCAGACCCTCTGAGGCCTACAGGGTCAGCTCTGGCTTCTCAGCTCAGTTCCTGCCACAGTCTGCCTACCTCCTGCCTGTGTGCCAGGTCCCCGCAGCATGCAGTCTCATTTCCAGGCTGGCTGCAGGCTTCAGGATTCTCAGAAGGCTTTACATGTTCCCTCTTTGTTCATTTGTTCACATTTTTCTCACCACTGGTCCCCTACTTTTGAGACCAAACTTTAATCCCACGTGCTTGAGGAAGCTTCCATCATTACCTTAATTTACTTTTTTTGAGTGTCACCTTCGTGGGCCCAGGGCTGTGTGCCCAGGATGCCACGCTGTCTAGATCTCCTCAGTTTGGAGGAACATCTGACTCAGCCTGGGGATTTGGGAAGGCTTCCCAGAGGAGGCGACACCTGCACTGGGTTTTGAAAGGTAGGTAGAAGTTCAAGACCAAGACAAAGGAGAGCTTCCCCCATTTGCGCAGAGGTGGGGTTTGGGGACTTGTGTGTGACCATTGCCAAGGTCCCTGGCCCTGGAATCCCAGATCATGATGTACCTCCCTCTGGAGCAGCCTCTCTTGCTAGGTGTTTGAGTACAGACTTGCGACAGGCACTGTTGGCAGAGTCACTCTGCTTATTACTCTGGAATCGTCTAGCCCCTTCCAACCTGCCTTACCTCTCTTTTTATCAGTCAATTCTGCTACTTCACAATACACAAAGTATTCCTATGTCCGGTCCCTTAATTCTCAGTTGTTTAGATGCAAGGAAACTGAGGCCGTTCTGTGGTGTAGTGATTTGCCCAAAGTTTGTGGCTTCTAAAAGGCAAGAGTTGGCCCTGGACATAGTGTTCTGGCTTCCTGGTCCAGTCTTCTCTTTCCTGGCTCAGGGGCCCAGCAGATGCTGCTTGGATGGGTTATTTTTTTTCCTTGGTTTTGGTTTTGTTTTGAAATGGGGTCTTGCTTTGTCACTCAGCCTGTTTCAAGCCATCCTCCTATGTCAGCCTTCCAAGTAGCTGGGACTATAGGCACACACCACAGTGCCTGGCTAGTTATTAATTTTTTGAAGAGATGCGGTCTCGCTGTGTTGCCCAGGCTGGTCTTAAACTCCTGGCCTCAAGTGGTTCTCTTGCCTCAGCCTCCCCAAATACTGGGATTCCAGATGTGAGCCACCCCTCCTGGCCCTGCTGCATATGTTTTCTGCTAGCTTTTTAGCTGCTTTCCCATCCAGACTTGATATTCCCAGAGGGTGGGACCCTGCCTCCCCAAGATAGTAGGTCTCCCTAAAATCTGTACTGAAACAAACAAGTAGTAGTACCATTTGGAAGAACAATGGGGAAAGGCAGAGAGAGAAAGCGGCTCCCCTGGGCATGGGATGTGATTCCTGCCCAGGTACTTGGAGCAGATTTACCTATGGCTGTTCAGGGGGTGCATATTACAGACTTGAATTCTCTTCCTGGCGATTCTGGCAGGGTTAGTTGTCATTGGCATGGCACAAAGAACTGGCAATTAGGACGCCTGGGTTCTAATGTCAACTCAGCCCCTTCCTAGGTAGGTAGCCTTGGGCATGTCACTTTACCTCTCTGAGCCTTGATGCCTTCATCTGTCAGATGGGGTCAGGCAGGATATGAGACGAAATGAGGTATGTAAAAGCCCTCCCCACAACACAGCACCTCGAGTCAGATGTTGTTAAGTGTCTGGTGTTTTTCTTCTCTGTGTTGGAAATTGTATCTTAATGTTGGAGCATGATCAAATACAGTCCTACTTGAGTGGGCATTAATGGTTTACATTTTTTTTAAAGTGTTATTCATCCAGTTACTGCTGTGAGCCAGGAGTTCTAGTTAAATATCTCAGGGTTGCTTCCAACCACCTGGGGGAGGGGTAGCAGCATCAACCCGGTTGCAGAGAGGAAATGTGACTCAAAGACACATGTGCCTGGGATTGTGCTAGATGTTTTGCACATACCAAATAATCTCTGTAAGAGCCCTCATTTTGGATATTGGTGAAAGCTTGGTGAAGTCAGCCTGCCTTCCTAATCGTTGTCTTCTTCCCTTATTTTCCATAAGTTCATTGCTCACATTTGCTGTGTGCAAGGTACTGTACTAGGCTTTTTGGCGGGTATAGACCCTTCTCTTTTATTGATCCTTCAAAGCCCAGTTTAGATGGTCCCTGCTCTGGGAACACCACCTACTCTTGAAAGTTTAGAGCCATCTCCACCTCTTTCCTCTCTCCCATACTTCCTATCTGATAAGTCAGATTTATTTCAATTCCCAAATAATTGATGCATATTCTATTCTGGAAGCCGGAGACCCAGATGACTCTAGAAAGTTCCTGGAGACTCAGATGACTCTAGAAAGTTCCTGCCTTTTGGAAGTTGATAGCCCAGTAATGGACGCGTGCACACCAAAAGGTCAAGGTAACAGAGTGATTTGTGTTATGCTGAGGTTTTGAGGAAAATTACAACATAGTAGTGTTGCTACTTTGGGCCAAGATGGAGTACCATCATTGTCTGGCATTCTTTATCCTTATTAACTTCTCCAGAAACCCTTTGAAATAGGCTTTTTATATACATGGGGAAAATGAGGGTAGCAGATGTAAAGTAACTTGCTCAAGGCTACCCAGCAAGTCAGTGGCTGCACCCAGAGTAGAACCCAGTTTTCTGGCAGTGGGCTGTAAGGGCTGGACAGCTAGTGCCACGTGTCTTCATCTCCTCTGCAGGTCTGTTTGTGAGGCTGTTCTAATCTGGATTATTGTCTCCCTCATCCTCATAGCTTTCATTGATGGTAGGAAGAATCAACATTGAGAAGAACCAGGATCAAAAAGAATCAGAGCCCTCCCCAACTCAAGGGCTCTCTGGCCTCAGTGGACACCAGGGCTGAGTGCAGATCAGGTAGGCAGGGGCTGAACAGTCTGAATCATTTCTACCTCTCACCCTAGGACTTTAGTGGAGAAGAATGACCCTTCCTAGCTGAGTTAACTTAGGCTTCCTAGAAGGAACAGGCTTAAAAGATAGGAAGGATTTCATGTGGTCTTTACTAGGCCTCTAGAGTGGGAGGGAACAGTGGGGGAACTTCCCTAGAGAAGCCCATGGAAAGAAATGCGTGCCTCTAGCCCTTTGAATGCGTGCCTCTAGCCCTTTGGGAACTGCTTCAGGCCTCTTTAGTCCAGGGCTGATGCGCACCTTAGAAACAAAGTAAGAATAAAACCCGGGATAATGTGGCAAGTGGCTGAGAACACACTCTAGGTCAGATGGCCTAGGTTTGAATCCCACTTACCAGCTGTGTGACTGTGAGCAAGTTGCTTAACCTTCTTGTGCTGCAATTTCTTCATCTGCAAAATGAGGGCTTGGTAAATTGTGACCTGCCAGAGTTGTGGTAAAGAGCAAATGAGTTAAAAAATGTCAGAGTGCACTGCTGTAAACTGTAGAGTGCAGAGTTTTCATGGGGAAGTGTTAGCTTTCATTTCTATAGTTGAGACTGGTTGCTGGGGCAGTTGAAGAGGGAGTTAAAGAAATGGAATCGTTGTACAACTAGGGATCCCTTGGGAACTGGCCGAGTTGCAGCCCCAGAGCAGTCCTCAGGCCTGGAAGTAGGGCGGCGGAGCCCCCAGGGTATCCTTGAGTCCTCTGTTAGCTGGCACTGGTGGGCCCTGAAGGTCCCTTTTCCTGGTACTCCCTTTCAACTTCCCAGGCCAGGGGAGGGACACAGAAGTGGGACCGGGTGTATCTGGTCATCCAGGCAACCCAGGGTGATGTGGTGCAGCCCTGCCTGTTCCAACGCACTAGTGTCTCAGCAGATGGGGACAGTTGAGGAGATGTAAATAAATCATTTTCAGGGTGGAGGGCAGAGCAGCCACAGAGAGCTGAGAACCCCCTGCCAATTCAGAGTTTGGTGACACGTCTGCTCAGCGTGCCGCTGTGAACTTGCGTGTGTGTGTTTTCCAGCTGCCACCTACACAGGCTAGAATGAGAACCCCATCTCCATCCCCACCCCACCCTGCCTCTTATCCTGAAAGGACAGCAGGCCCTGAACTGTGTCAACTCTGGCCCCTGGCTCAGAGATGCCGAATTCCACACCTTCTCACCTCCCTGCTCTGAAGAACACCCTCAAAGGAGGCCAGAAGGAGGGCCGTGTGGCTTGAGCTGACCACTGAACTTGGAGCACTGTGGGCTGTCATTGTGGGGCTGGTCGTGTGGCCACTGGCAGGTCACTGACTCTCTTCCAGTCTATGCTTCCCTGTCTGTGTGATGGAGGATTTAGATATTCACCAAGGTCCATTCCAGCTCTCATATCTCTGGATCTGATTTTAACTGCCTCTGCCCTACCCCGATTCCATCCTGGTGACATCACCCCTGCTGCAAGTTTGGGCCCTGGAAGTTTTGTGTCATTTCTTGACATCCTGGGGTCTTGCCCCAGGACTGAGCCTGCGTCAGGGTAGAGGACCCCCAACCATTCTTCCAGGCCCCTTTCACCACGTCTGATGTCAGCAAGCTTCCTGTGTTTTGAGGGGATTCTTCAGGAATGTGGAGGGTAGGGGCAATTGGTGGAGTCAGGGCCTTGGAGGGGAACAAGCCAGAGCAGGCCCATGGCTGCCCCTCCTTCCCTGAGCTGCTGTGTGCCTGTGTGCGTCCTCCTGATGACAACCTTCCTCCTCCCCCAGCCCTGGAAGCTCTTTCCAGTAATGTGCCACCTACCCATGGGCAAGGAGCCAAGGGTAGATCTCAGACCTTCCTCTTCAGCCAGCCAGCCCTCCCCTTCCCTCATGGCACCCTTGGGGGTCCCTATCTCCTGCTGACTGAGAGACAGAATGGGAAAACCTGGGAGGTCAGCTCTAGGACCCTCGGAGCTGGCTGATCTAGAAAAAACTGCCACAGTACAGTCAGGAGCCCAGAACTAGCCCTGGGTGGCTCCGGTGGGCACCTCCTGCCTTCTCCTAGAGTCCAGTAGGAATGGCAGCTGTCTTTCTACCTGGTGATGAGGGTCCCAAGGTCTGGAAATGCATGGCCATCCCAGGAGCTCCTCACAGAGGCTCGGAGTCAGCCCCAGTGCCCAGCATGGCCTGGTTCAGAGAAGACACTGATGACGACGTCTGAGTAAAGGACTAATTAGCCCTCTTTAAGTAGCTTGTGTGTGTTCATGTACATGCGTGTGTATGTACAGCATTTCAGCTACTGTCCATGCTGGATAGAATAGGAAAGACCTCTCTCTCCCCCCAGCCTCCTCTTCCTGGCCCTCAACTGTGTCAGAGGGTTTGGTCCTGGCTTGGAGATGCTGAAATCCACACCTTCTCACCTCTCTCCTCTGACAGGAAGGGACATCCTTGAAGGAGGAGGCTATGTAGCTTGAGCAGACAGCTTGAGCTGCAGATTTGAGACACCCTAAGCTAGAGCAGAGCTCCTGATTTTGGTCCTGGGGACCCTGCCCAACCTTGCTGAGCCTCAGCTTTGTCTTCTGCAAAATGGGGACAGTATATAGCCCCCAGAGCTGTTGTGAGGACTGAACGAGATGGCATGTGGCAGGCTCCCAGCATTGTGCCAGCCCCTGGCACGCCTTCAGGAATGATGAACATTCTTCATGCTGCTGTCCTTGGCTTGCTTCACACACCTTCCCCCGTGCCCCTGGCAAGAGCTCTGGCCCACTGTCTCTTGGTGTCTAGGGCACTGTCTGGTGTTATGGAACCAGCAAAGCTCTGTGCATTAGGCTGATAGGAGGGCCTAACCTCCTGGGTGGAGGGAAAAGCTGTCCACTGCCTGCCCTGGACTATCTCTCTGGACTCTGCCTTCTCCTGAGGCAGCTATTGGTGCACATCTTCTCCAGGGTGGGATGGGGAGGCTGTTGGTGTGGGTTCCCTGGCTAGAGCTGGACTTCTGCCCTTGGGAAGCTGCTTTCTGGCCTATGCCTGCAGGAGCTCTGCTCCCCTAAGACCCTGTGCCCGCCTGTCTCCTCCCAGTATAGCACAGGTCTCAGGTGTGGTGCCATTGTGTTGTCGTAGTTGCTTTAGCCTAAGTTATCTAATTGACCTCAGCAGGTGCCGGGGAAAGAAAAACCTGGGCGATGATTGTGGACTGAAGGTTATAGGAGAGGGAAGCACCAGAAGATGCCTGCCCTAACCTGGGAAGACTGGGTAGTCAGGACATTTTCTGGGGGAGGAGGCAGGTAGACGGATATAGTGTCAGCCACGTACGGTGGGAGCAGAGGTGGAGAGAGGAAGTAGACTAGAAGGCTGGCAGGCAAAAGAGGATGCGGCTCATGTGGGGCAGTTGTGAGGAATTTGGCAAGTGACACCAAAGAGTTGACAGTGGGGAGGGTAGGACATGAGGCAAGGCCGCATGACAGAGGCAGCACTGAAAGTTTGGGTTTTGTCCTGTACAGCAGGGGAGACTTGGACCTAACATGACCCAGCTCTTCCCAGTATTGCAGCTGACACTGGGTGTTACTGGTGTGACAGACATGGGGACTTTTCAAAAGGGATGACTTTTGATCAGGTCTGTTTTCTTTGTTTTGTTTTGTTTTGTTTTTAAGACAGAGTTTCACTCCATTGTCCATCCTAGAATACTGTGGCATCACAGCTCACAGCAACCTCAAACTCTTGGGTTCAAGTGATCCTCTTGCCTCAGCCTCCTAAGTAGGTGGAACTACAGGTGCCCACCACAGTGCCTGGCTAGTTTTTCTATTTTTAGTAGAGATGGGGTCTCACTCTTGCTCAGGCTGGTTTTGAATTCCTAAGTTCAAGAGATTCTCCTGCACCAGCCTCCCAGAGTGTTAGAATTACAGGCATCACCCACTGTGCCTGGCCAAGTCTGTCTTAAAGTCAGGAGAATGCACATGGTGGCTCTGAGGTCCTCTCCTGGCCTAGGATGGGATGTTTTTCCCAATGTGTTTTGAATGTCCCCATAGAACTTGGCACTGTGCCAGTGGTTCTGAGCCCAGATGGTGTTTGGAGTGTGAGTTTTGACTTGTAGCTGTGTTAACTTTGCCCAGATCTGTCCCTGTGGGGAGGCAAGTTCCTCTTCCATCTCAAGGATCTTGGTGGTAGTAGGAGGAGAGGCCTGGTCAGATGGGTTATCAGGAATCACATGGATACTGTCTCATCCCTGTCTGTGTATTTTCCAGTCAATAGATATTTTTTTGAGCACCTGCTGTGTCCTCAGCCCAGGGATGTATTGATAAATAGACATCAAATCTGCCTGCACAGACCTTACAGGCTAGCGAGGGAAGGACTGAAGGACTGAGAGCTTTTACCTTGAGCAAAGGGTCACACCTCTTGGCCAAGCTGACCCTGGGGGTTATGGCACCCAACATGCAGCTCAGTACTCAGGTCTTCTCCATCCATTTCCCCGTCCAAAATCCAACAAACAAAACAACTCATAGGGAACCCGGGGATCCGTGCCTAAACTTGGTATTGAGAGAGGCCCTCTCCAATAGAGATTTTTGCTACTCTCAGCTCTGGGTTTGCAGCCCTAGGTGAGCCACAGCAGAGAGTGGCCAGCTGCTGCTGTTCAGGGCACAGCTCAGGGAGATGGTCGGTGGGTCTCAAGCAGAGGGGTATATGGACGCCTCCATGGGGAAGAAGGGTAGAGAGGTTGTATTACAAAACTATGGAGTTTGATGGGAGCTTGGGGGGAGGGCCAGTCAAACCTGGATTCTATCCTGGTTCTGCTACCAACTTGCTGTGTGACTTTGGCAAGTCCCTTCCCCTTTCTCAGCCTCAGTTTCCCCATCTCTAAAGAGCTAGAAACAATCTGGCAAATAGATTTTATCTCACATCCCAAGACTGGTTGCTGTTGACTTCTTCGAGCCCTATCTCAAGCAGGAAAGCTCACTGTGATTATTTAAAGATGTCTAGGACTGGAGGTCACTGCACTCCAAAAACTTTGCAGACTCCAGGGCTTATTATCCCCAAGTTCCTTCCTGCACTGATATTCTTTGACTCTTCTGTGCTTTCTTCCATCTCCTATGTTGCTTTCCTACCAGCTGTTGTCTGTCTTCTGCTTAAACTCCTCTGTGATGGGGGACTCTCATATTCCCTCAGATAGAATTGCTTTTTTTTTTTTGTAGAGACAGAGTCTCACTGTACCGCCCTCAGGTAGAATGCCATGACGTCACACGGATCACAGCAACCTCTAACTCTTAGGCTTACGCGATGATTCTCTTGCCTCAGCCTCCCGAGCAGCTGGGACAACAGGTGCCCGCCACAACGCCCGGCTATTTTTTTGTTGCAGTTTGGCTGGGGCTGGGTTTGAACCCGCCACCCTTGGTATATGGGGCCGGCGCCCTACTCACTGAGCCACAGGCGCCGCCCAGAATTATTAAATTGTTATTGCTCATGTTGAGCCCAGATCTGCCTCCTGAACTTGTGCCTGGAAAGATGCCATGGGTTCAGGCGTAGGAGATGCCCTTAGGTGCTTGGTGCCTCTGTAACCAGTTTCTAATTTCTGCCTTGTGGAGGCATACAGAACTGCTTTCTAACATTTTATGACAGTGACAGAGAGAGCAGAAGCATATCCTATGAAAAAAGCACTTTGAAAACATCATCACTTGGTTTATATGACAACCCTGTGAAGCTGGTATCGTCCCTTCCATTTTACAGGCAAGGAAGCGGAGGCTCAAAGTGTTAACAGAGCAGCCCTCTGAGACCAAACCTGTGCACCTCTTACCAGCTACATTCCTCATCCCCGGCCTTGTCCCCAAGCTTCTGTTCTCCTGGCTCCCCCCAAAGCCCACGGCCTCCCATTCTCTCGCCCTCCGCAGGTTTCCATGTGATCCCCACCATCTCGAGCATCGTCCCGGAGAGCTGCCTGCTGATCGTGGTGGGGCTGCTGGTGGGGGGCCTGATCAAGGGCGTGGGCGAGACGCCCCCCTTCCTACAATCGGACGTCTTCTTCCTCTTCCTGCTGCCGCCCATCATCCTGGATGCAGGCTACTTCCTGCCACTGCGGCAGTTCACAGAGAACCTGGGCACCATCCTGATCTTCGCAGTGGTGGGCACGCTGTGGAACGCCTTCTTCCTGGGCGGCCTCATGTATGCCGTGTGCCTGGTGGGTGGCGAACAGATCAACAACATTGGCCTCCTGGACAACCTGCTGTTCGGCAGCATCATCTCTGCCGTGGACCCGGTGGCCGTCCTGGCTGTCTTTGAGGAAATTCACATCAATGAGCTGCTGCATATCCTCGTCTTTGGGGAGTCCCTGCTCAATGACGCCGTCACTGTGGTGAGGGGGCCATGCCCGCATGCACACAGCACAGACCTGAATCCAGGTCCAGCAGTGACTCCCTCCTCCGCCCACTAGCAACAGTAGCAAAAACAGCTGTTGCCCCTTCCTGCTCACAGAGTGCCAGGCGCCACGCTTCAGAGCCCTTTGACGTGGATTATCTCATTTAATCCTCATGACAGCTTCAGGAGATGCTTATTATTCTCATTTTCCAGAGGAAGAAATAGGCCCAAAGAACTCAAATAACTTGCTAACATATGATAGAACCAGTTTGTGATTGAACCAGATGTGTCTGACTCTAGGGGCTGAGCTCTTGGCTTTAGGTCATAGGCTCCCTCTTTGACTTGCATTTTGATGTGATCTTGAACAAGTTACTTATCCTGTTTGTGCTTCAGTTTCCTCTTTATAGACCATTTAATCTGAGGGGCCTTTCAGCTCTTATCTTGATCATATCTTAAGTTACAATTTGGTCTGTGCAGAGTTCAAGAGCAGCATTATGGAAAAGAGTCTTGCCCCTCAAACCTCCAGAAAGTGATGAGTAAAATGAATTGGCCTGTATTGGCCACTTGTTTGCTGTGTGACCTTAAGCAAGTGACTGTACCTCTCTGGGGCTCACTTTTGACAGCTGCAAAGTGGCAGAGTATTAGTGCTTTCCTCCAGGGTCTAGGGAGGAGAGGACAGATACCCCCAACTCAGGGTCTGCATAGACCCTTCCTTCCTGCTCTTTGCCTTAGGAGACAGATGTGTGTACATGCACAGTCCTATTGTGAGGACACCCTCACCCCTTCCTAAGCTGGCTCCCTCAGAGGCAGCTGCACATGCAGAAAAGTACAGGGCGTTTGTGCATGCTCGCACACGCACTCCTGCATCCACAGCCCCTCAGGAAGCAGTACCTCAGAGTAGAGACAGACTGCGGCATTCAGCTGCTGGCAGCCCGTTTCTTCTTCCTCCCCTGACCCTTTTGCCAGCTCCACATGGGGTTGGGTAGAGCAGCAGCCTTGCCTGAGCAGGCAGGCCTCTGTCCTGGTCTATTCTGGCGTCAGCTCTTGCCCAGGGTTACCGCATAAGCCTCAGTTTCCTTATCTGTGACAGAGGATTGCAGTACCCAGCCTGTCATCCTCCCAGGACTCTTCCAGGAGTAAGAGCTAATATCACTAATGTCTGTGACACCAGTGGGTGCCAAAGACAAAACCCCTCCCCTGTTGGATCTGGATGTTGGGATCCTTCAGGTGGCACTTCAGAGGAGCATTGGGTGTGGTTATGCCACACAGGTAACTCAGATCCAGCTACTTGGGACCCACAGCCATGCCACTAGAAGGTGGTGATCATGACCGTGGTATCTGTCAGGTGCTTCCTGTGTGAATGTGTATTGCCTCATCTGATTTGCACAGTGACTCCATGAAGCTGGCATTGTTAATATCCCAGTTTTTGACGTGAGGAAACTGAGGCATAGAGAGGATACATTAGCCTGATAAGTGATGTATCACGTCTACACACTTACCACTATGGTACACTGCCTCTCTGTGGCTTCAGTAGAAATAGTATCAGGGCAGAAAGGAGGACATTGCCCTCTGTGCCCATCGCATTGGTCTGTGTGGTGAACCATGAAGGCCCATGAATCCCCTCAGGTCAGAAGAGCATTTAGGTAGCTCAGGGCTACCAACAGATGGGACAAGATGGGCTGAGTGCACTCCTGCTAAAGAGGCTGTCTGCTGTTCTGTGTCCCAGACAGCGACAGGCCTGCCCAGTGCAAGTTGGGTCTTTCTGGAGCTCTGAGCATGGGTGTGAGTGCCCCATTTCCTGGATAGTAAAGCTGGAGGCTGCCCCTGAGTTGCCTGGTCTCAGGTCTGTACCCCAGAGCCAGTCCTTTCTCATACCTTATTCCCCTTGCCTCCATGTCCTGGGGGCTTTGGTGGGTTCCCTGTCAGGGCCTAGAAGCTCCTCACTGGTTCTTGCCAGAGCTGTCGAGGAGCAGACTCCAGTGGGCCAGACAGCCACCGGGCTGGCGGCCAAGAGGAGGTAGAACCACAAAGCTGAGCCTGCTAGGGCGGCCCCCAGCCCATGGCCAACAGGGAACAATTCTGGGTCCATTTCTACTGAGAGTGTCAAAGGGCTTTACAGTGCCACTTAAACATCTGGCAATAGCATTACAGTAACTGTCTTGTTTCCCAGTCTGGGAGATGGGGAAGCCTCAGACAGCCTTCAGTTCTGTAGCATTGGAATTCGGTTGTTAATCACAACTGGGGAGCTTGTGAAATAGAGATTTCTGGGCCCTAACCCAGAGAGTCCAAGTCCAGTATGGCTTGGCTTTGTATATTTTCAGAGAGCATCAGAGATTAAGAAATCGCCTTCTAGTTCATTGCCTCTGTGAAGGAGTGACTGGAACCCAGAGATGGGCGTGATGTGCCCAGAGTCAAACAGTGAGAGGCAGACTTAATAGAAACAGTGGTACCAACGCTGGATTGGGCGAGGTTCTGAATGCTTTAGTGACTGAATGCTTTAGTGTCTAATTTAGTGACTCATTTAATCCTCACAACAGCCCTTTAGAGCTGGCACTATTATCATCCCCATGTAACAGTGGGGAGGACTAAAGCACAGGGGATGTGTGACTTGCCCCATGTATACGGATCAGGAGTGGCAGAGCCAGGTTTCCAGCCTAGGCAATTTGGTTTCAGGGTCTGACCCCTTCACCAGGTGACATGCTGCAGGCTCAGTGAAAGTTCCATCCATCCCCAGGCTGTGGTTTTGAGCAACTGCTTGGCACTAGGGTTTCTCTGCTTCCATGTGACCTCTTCTTGTGGCCATGGTCAACACATGGGACAAGATCACTCTGGCTAGACCCTAGGGAGCCGTGGGGCCAGGCCCCTGCCCTCCCACCCACCAGCCTGCACACCCTCCCCAGGTCCTGTATCACCTCTTTGAGGAATTTGCCAACTACGACAATGTGGGCATCGTGGACATCGTCCTTGGCTTCCTGAGCTTCTTCGTGGTGGCCCTGGGCGGGGTGTTTGTGGGCGTGGTCTACGGGGTCATCGCAGCCTTCACCTCCCGATTTACCTCCCACATCCGTGTCATCGAGCCGCTCTTCGTCTTCCTCTACAGCTACATGGCCTACCTGTCAGCCGAGCTCTTCCACCTGTCAGGCATCATGGCGTGAGTCTGGGTGTGGCGGGCTTGGTCAGGGGGCTGCCAGCTTGGATTCCCCAGGGTTGTAGGGTCACTGAGCTCCCCAGGGCCTACCCTCCAGCTTCAGGGATGAGGCATGAACTTCAGGCTCATCGGAGGTGTCCTAGAAGAAGTGCACTTCTGCTGAGCTTTGTGGGGTCCAGGCAGCTGGAGAGAGCCCAGGCATCTAGCTCTCAGCAAATGAGGAAAGAGTGACCTGCATTAGGGCAAGCGCAGGGCATGGGAGGACAGAAGCTGGAGCTACCATTGGAACATGGAAGCCACTAAGCTTGAAGTTCAGGAAAGTCTCAGGTCTGCTGGTTCTTTCTGTCTGTTATCTCAAAGGGTGTCCTGTGGTCACTGCTGGACACAGGTGCTCATCACTCCTCTCAGCAGCCCTGAGGAGGCTCAAGGCTTCCATCAAAGTGAAGATTCTCACCAGGCTTGAGTCCTGGAGGCCCCACACCCTCTGCTGGGCCTTGAAGAGGGGGGGGGGGGATGGACATGAAGAGGCAGCGAGGCATGAGAGTGTTTCCACAGGGGAGGACATTGGAAACAGGGTAAAACGGGGGGCTTCAGGGCCACCGTGGAGAAGCAGGGCTGGCAGGTGTGGGTGCCGGGCTGGGAAGACTTAGGCTGCTGCTTGGAACAAAACATACTTGTGGGAACCTCTGTGCATTGGGGGATGCCACACTCAGGGGGAATAAATCCAAGACACCACGGACGTGTTAGAGACTCCCTTTGGGGTGGAGGCGCAGGTCTTGGAACTGGACAGACTGTTGTTTGCATCTTAGTTCTGCTGCTCGTTGGCAGTGTGACAGTAGGCAGGCGACTTTATTTCTCCCAGAGTCAGCTCTCTCATCTGGAAAATGCAAGAGCACGTCTGTGTCAGTAGGGTTGTGAGGACTGAGTGGGAATAGGTGTGTAAAGTGCACAGTGGCATCTGGCCCATAAGGGGAACTCAGAACATGGGCACCTTCATTGTCGTTTCCCAGCAGTGGTGAGGTACAGAAAAGTACGGCTCGACTATGAGCCTGATCTTCTCTCTTCCCAACCCCAGACTCATTGCCTCAGGAGTGGTGATGCGGCCCTACGTGGAGGCCAACATCTCCCACAAGTCCCACACCACCATCAAATATTTCCTCAAGATGTGGAGCAGCGTCAGCGAGACCCTCATCTTCATCTTCCTCGGTGTCTCCACCGTGGCTGGCTCCCACCACTGGAACTGGACCTTCGTCATCAGCACCTTGCTCTTCTGCCTCATTGCCCGCGTGCTGGGTGAGGGCTGGGCTGGGGGCTGCCCTGCGGGGGAGGAGCTTTGTGCAGGGGCTCCCCATTCCTCCTCTCTGCCATGCTGACCCCACGATGGGTCTTTTCTAAAATCAGCTTTAGGTCTGTTGTCCCCAAACCTAGCTGGTCATCACTTGTACTTGGTGCACTTTTTAAAATCCCCTTTATTCCTGAGCCTCATCCTCTGGGGATTTGGGTTCTATTAAGGTTGGACCAGCCCTCTGCACTTTTTGTTTTTATTTATTTATTTTTTTGAAACAGAGTCTCACTTTGTTGCTCTCAGAAGAGTGCTGTGGCATCACACAGCTCATAGCAACCTCAAACTCTTGGACTTCAGCAATTCTCTTTGTTCAGCCTCCTGAGTAGCTGGGACTACAGGCACCCACCACAATGCCCGGCTATTTTTAGAGGCAAGGTCTTGCTCTGACTCAGGCTGGTCTCCATCAAGCCTGTGAGCTCAGGCAATCCACCCACCTCGGCCTACCACAGTGCTAGTATTATAGGCAAGAGCCACCACACCCAGTCTTTATTTGTTTGTTTATTTATTTATTTATTAAAAAAAAATTTTTTTTTAGAGACAGAGGCTCACTTTATCACCCTCAGTAGAGTGCTGTGGCGTCACAGCTCACAGAAACCTCCAACTCCTGGGCTTAGGCGATTCTCTTGCCTCAGCCTTCTGAGTAGCTGGGACAACAGGCACCTGCTACAACGCCCAGCTACTTTTTGTTGCAGTTTGGCGAGGGCCAGGTTCCAACCCACCACCCTCGGTATATGGGGCCAGTGCCCTACTCACTGAGCCACAGGCGCCACCCATTATTTTTGTTTTTTGAGACAGAGTCTCACTATGTCACCCTGGGTAGAGTGACATGGCGTCACAGCTTACAGCAACCTCAAACTCTTGGGTTAAGCAATTCTCTTGCCTTAGCCTCCCAAACAGCTGGGACTGCAGGTGCCCCCCCCCCCCCCCAAATGCCCAGCTATTTTTTTGTTGTAGTTGTTGTTTGGCAGGTCCAGGCTGGGTTCGAACCCGCCAGTCCCAGTGCATGTGGCTGGTGCCTTAGCCGCTGAGCTACAAAAGCTGAGCCTATTTATTTATTTTTGAGATAGAGTCTCACTCTGTTGCCCTGGGTAGTGCTGTGGCATCATTGTAGCCCACAGTAACTTCAAACTCTAAGGCTCAGGTGATCCTCTTGCCTCAGCTTTCAAAGTAACTGGGACTGCAGGTACCTGCCACCAATCCTGGCTAGTTTTTTATTTTTTAGTCAAGATGGAGTCTTGCTCTTGCTCAAGCTGGTCTCCCACTCCTGAGCTCAAGCAGTCCACCTGCCTCAGCCTCTCAGAGGCTAGGATTATAGGTGTTAGCCACCACACTCAGTCTATTTATTTATTTAAAAATTTTCATTAAGGCTCAGTGCCTGTGGCTCAGCAGCTAGGGTGCTAGCCACATACACCAGAGCTGGTGGGTTCAAACCCAGCTCGGGCTTGCCAAACAACAATGATAATTCCAACCAAAAAATAGCTGAGTGTTGTGGCCGGCGCCTGTAGTCCTAGCTACTTGGGAAGCTGAGGCAAGAGAATTGCTTAAGCCCAAGAGCTTGAGGTTGTTGTGAGCTGTGATACCACAGCACTCTACCCAGGGTGACATAGACTCTGTCTCAAAAAAAAAAACAGGGTCTTGCTTTGCCACCCATGCTGGAAAGCAGTGGGCACAATCACAGCTCACTGCACCCTTGAACTCCTGGACACAAGCCATCCTTCTGCCTCTACCTCTTGGTTGCTGAGATTATAGGTGTGGCCTGCATTTTTAAAACTTTTATTATGGAAATTTTTAAATCCTTAGAAAAGAGAACAGGCTAATGATCCCCCACGTACCTGTCATATCAGCTTGTGATCAGTCTGGTTTCATTCTTCTCCCTCCACCCTCCTATTCTTTAGCCAGTGGAGGCCCCTGTGACATCTCTAAAGCACATCTAGGTTGTGGAACCCCCATAAGAGTCTACTCAGGGATTTGGAGCACCCTAGACTGAGGGACCCTGAAAAGAGTGAGTTGTGTGGCCTTAATAGTGGAGGCTTCCTGGATATGCAGAGAAGTCACTGGTGCAGAATTGAGGAGGGGCTGGGGACAGCTTGATCTGACTCCTCACTTCCTCCTCCCCCGGCAGGTGTGCTGGGCCTGACCTGGTTCATTAACAAGTTCCGAATTGTGAAGCTGACCCCCAAGGACCAGTTCATCATTGCCTACGGGGGCCTACGAGGAGCTATCGCCTTCTCCCTGGGATACCTCCTAGACAAGAAACACTTCCCCATGTGCGACCTGTTCCTGACTGCCATCATCACTGTCATCTTCTTCACTGTCTTTGTGCAGGTGCTGGGCCAGGATGGTGCAGGCCTTTGCTTTGGGGACCCTGATGGTGTTCCAGCGGAAAGAAAGGGAAACATGTGACTCAAATTGAGGTCATAGGTTCTAGTCTTAGCCTCACCACTAATTTGCTACTTGACTTGGACAAGCCACCATCCCTTTTTTTGGGGCCTCAGTTTCCTCAGTTGTAAAGGGAAAATTGTGATAATGGGTCATTGTGAAATGACTGATTGGAATATAAAGTAACCAAAAGCAGTTTTATTTTATGCTGCCTAATTTAATTAGGAGCCCCGATAGCAGTAAGAGAAGTGGGTACAATCAGCAGGGCCAAGATCTGCCTTTGCTGCCAACTCATGATAGGTCTTTAGGCAACAGATTTCATATCTTAGGATCTCAGTTTCTGTGTCTGTAAAATGGGAATAATAGCACTGCCTGGGGAAGTGGGAAGGTTTTGAAGTCAGCTGTAGCTTTGCTGCTGTGTCTTTGTGGCCCGCCTCTTGAGTTTCAGTTCCCCATCTGTGAAGTAAGGGGACTGAGCTGAGATGATCCCCAAGAATTCAGCCTGCTGATCAGTAATTTCTACATTTAAATGACCCAGGCTCAGCTGAGAGTCCCCTGCACTCCCCATCCCACGTTCCCAAGGAAGCCCAGGCTGACTCACTCTGTGGGGCCTGGGGCAATTAAGAAACACTGGGGCTCCAGAGGGCTTTGGGGCCACAGCCACCTGGGTCATCCCAGCCCAGCAGGCTCCAGGGTTACAAGAATTTTCTTGGGGACCTAACCTATACCTGTAGCATCCCTGTGTCTTTCCTGGACATTAATCCTCGCAAAGCCCTAGATGGGACGCATCTTTGCATTCTCATGAGAAACAAAGGGGAAACCTTCCATGACTGGGCTTATTCTTTGTCCTTTAAAGGGAGAAGCAACTCCCTCTTTTGTCTTCTTGCTCTGCTTCCATTGTCAAAAATACTTTTTTCACCTTGACTTTGTAGTTGTAAGTGCTAATGGTATTCCAAGTGCATTTTCATTGAAGGCGGCACTGGGATGGGGACCTCCCTGTGGAAACAGCCTGCCTGGCTCTCCTACAGATTCTGTGAGGCTTTGGAAAGTTGTTTAACCCCTCTGAGCCTCAGTTTCCTCATCTGTAAAAGGGCAACAATGAAAGGACCTATGTCTTAGGATTATTGTGGGTATTAAAGAGCTAATACTAATACACTTGCAACCAGGCCTGTCCCAGGGCAAGTGCACAGTTAAATTAGCTGCTGCTGTCACTATGAGGTCCTCCTGCAGTCCTGGGAGGGAAGCAGAGCAGGGCCGCTTCTCCCTGTGTACAAGCCCTGACTCCTGAGGAGCCTGCCTAAGTTCTGGGATGGAGGCTCAGGAATTCCAGCACTCTTTGGTCCTGGGAGAGGGTATCCTAGCCTCAGGGGCCACAATGTCTGGGTTGCAGAGCCAGAGTGCCTGACACCCTCCTACTCCCTCAGGGCATGACCATTAGGCCCCTGGTAGACCTGTTGGCTGTGAAGAAAAAGCAAGAAACAAAGCGCTCCATCAATGAGGAGATCCACACACAGGTACTGGGAGCTGGGGCTGGGCCTGGGGGTGGAGGGGCAGGAGAAGACTCAGGGAGCTGGGTGGCAACTAGGCCTCATGTCTCCACCCTCAGTCAGCTCCTTCTTCCCTTATGCCAGTGCTGGACTGGTCCCTCTGTCCCTCAAGGCCGCCAGGGTCTGTCCATAGGGAAAGTGTGGTGTGAGCAGCTGGGAGCCTGAGAGGGCATCATGCCATCTCTGTCTCTAGTTGGGACCTAGCCCAGACATTGGGCATAGGTCAGAGAAGGGGGCTCAGTCTGATACCAGGAGCAGAGGTTTTGAATGTCCAGCATGGGTTCCCCAGGGTTCAGGATGAGTGAGGTATAGGCACCACCTCCTGGCCACTTCTGGAACTACAGGGCTGGATGAGTTCTGCTATAGCTGCCAAGGAAAGGTGCAGGGGGGGGCGGGGGGTGTGTGTGTGGAAGTTTAGGGAGGGAAGGCGCCTAGTAGTGAGCCTTGACCTGGCCCTGGGCCCATTTCAGTTCCTGGACCACCTTCTGACAGGCATTGAGGACATCTGTGGCCACTACGGCCACCACCACTGGAAGGACAAGTAGGTGGCAGACCTGGTGGGTGGCAGGTGGGCAGGGAGGGACAGGTGAGGGTCTCAGGGCCTAGGAGCTGGCTTCATCCATCTCCTTCCTCCTTTCACCAGGCTCAACCGGTTTAATAAGAAGTATGTGAAGAAGTGCCTGATAGCTGGAGAGCGCTCCAAGGAGCCCCAGCTCATCGCCTTCTACCACAAGATGGAAATGAAGCAGGCCATCGAGCTGGTGGAGAGCGGGGGCATGGGCAAGATCCCCTCTGCTGTCTCCACCGTCTCTATGCAGTGAGTGCCCATGGCAGACCCTGGCCCGTAACCTCAGCCAGAGGCAGGCCACCGGAAGTTGGGAGAGCCCTTTATTGTCCTGTCAGGGCAGGGAAAGAGCTTTGGGGCCATAGCTGCGTGGGTCATCCCAGCCCAGCAGGCTCTAGGGTCACAAGAATTTTCTTGGGGACCTAACCTGTACCCCGTTGCCCCAGGAACATCCACCCCAAGACCCTGCCTCCTGAGCGCATCTTGCCGGCATTGTCCAAGGACAAGGAGGAGGAGATCCGCAAAATCCTGAGGAACAATTTGCAGAAGACCAGGCAGCGGGTGAGAGCCTGCTTCCCAGCACAGTTCCCCCACAGCAGAGGATCCCTTGGCCCCTCTCTACAGCAGCTCTCCCCTGCACATGCCCCCCAGCATGCCTTCCAGAGCCCCAGCCCAGCCTCTAGCCCTGCCCCATCCTGCTCCCCTTGCACAGCGTTTGGGGCCTGCCCTGATGGCTATTCCTCCCACAGCTACGGTCCTACAACAGACACACACTTGTGGCAGACCCCTATGAGGAGGCTTGGAACCAGATGCTGCTTCGGAGACAGAAGGCCCGGCAGCTGGAGCAGAAGGTGGCCCCTGCCCCTCTCTGGGAATCTGAATTTTTCTTCCCGCACCCCACCCATAGCACTTTGGCATGCCCCTCTGAGGAAATGTGCCTATTCTAGAAACAGACGGTTTGAGCTTGATCCCAAAGGCATGAAGAGCCATGACCCCTTGGTCTAAGCAAGGGGATGCCATGGGGGTGGCCTGGATTAGGGCAGTGGCAGAGAGATGGAGAGGAGTGGGTAGACATAAGGGACATTGAGGAGAAGACTTGGCTGTCAGTTGGAGGTGGGCTGAGAGAAGAAGAAAAGGAGTCAGGGTCATGTCTGGGCCTCTTAATGGGCTGGTTGGGAGAGGTGACTGCTGTGCAGGACCCCAAGGAGGGAACAAAGTTTTAAGGGAAGGAAGGAACTGAACTTAGTCTCAACATGTTTGATTTGAGATACTTAGGGGCCATCCAGGGCCCAGGTATCCACTCCCAAGCTGGCTTTAAGAGACTTCAGTGCTGGGGCAGCTGTGGGCTGGAGCTAGAGGCTGGGGCAGCATAGGGATGTTGAAAGCTGCCCAGGAGGTTGCTGACTTGACAAGCGCCTGCGACAAGCCCACGGGAGCCCCTGAAGGGCCAGGATGGGTGCCAGCATAGGTGTGAGGAAGAGAGGGTAACCGCCCCTAAGCATACAATGAGGAGTGCACTGGCCTTGGGCACCGTCCAGAGGGCTCCCTCCACCCTGCCCACACTCACCTGGCTACTCTCTCTGTCAGATGAACAACTACCTGACGGTGCCGGCCCACAAGCTGGACTCACCCACCATGTCGCGGGCTCGCATTGGCTCAGGTAAGGGCCTGGTGAAGGGCCTTGGGGCTGGGCTCTCATACCACTGGCCCTGAGGATGAGGCTCTGATAGGAATGGGCTTCCGAGAACCAGCTGGGAGGACAGGGCTACTCCTTGCCGGCTTCCTCCCAAGCTACAAGCTGCTTCTAGGTCAAGTGTGGCTAGGGGTTCACAGAAGGGGGCAGAGGGCCCTGTTGCCATCCCCACGGTCAGAGTACTCCCAACAAGGACTATGGAGGGAGCTGGGAGGAGGTAGGGCGGCTGGCAGGGAGGCAGGGGGTTTGGTACCCTGACTCTTCATATACAGGAAGTAAGGGCCCTGGGGCAGGCAGTAACTTAGGAAGAACCCAAATTCTTGACCTTCGAGGGACACCTGTGGTCTGAAGATAGGGCCAGTTTGAGGGAAAAGAAGTATTTCCCATCTCTGGAGTAGAGGGTTGTAAAGGCCAGTGTGATGGAGGCCCGAGGCCTGTTGATAGCTGTATTCACGGGAAGCCCCTGTGGGGGTGCTGACACAGCTGACCTGATGCAGGCTAGGCCAGACTCAGAAGGAGAACCCAACTTGTGTCTTGCTCTTGGTCCCCAGACCCACTGGCCTACGAGCCGAAGGCAGACTTGCCGGTCATCACCATCGACCCAGCCTCCCCACAGTCGCCCGAGTCCGTGGACCTAGTGAATGAGGAACTGAAGGGCAAGGTGTTGGGGTTGAGCCGGGATCCAGCAAGGGTGGCCGAGGAAGATGAGGATGATGATGGGGGCATTATGATGAGGAGCAAGGAGCCTTCATCTCCAGGCACCGACGACGTCTTCACCCCTGGGCCAAGTGACAGCCCCAATGCCCAGAGGATACAGCGCTGCCTCAGTGACCCTGGCCCTCACCCTGAGCCTGGAGAGGGAGAGCCATTCATCCCCAAGGGGCAGTAATGCTGCTCCAGGGCAGTGCCCATCTCACCACAGACTCTCCCACCAGAACAGGGGCTGCTGACCTGGATTGGCCCTGCCCTTTCCCCACCGCATGGCAGCTGGGCCCACAGGCCACCACACTCCACCCTACCCTGCAGCACGGCTTCCCCTGCCTCCTGGGAAGCATCCTTTCGCAATACCTGCGGGGCAGAACTGCTGTGCTGGTGAGCAGGCCCCGCTCCTTCCCCAGGCCTAGACTCTCCCGCACTACACAGGGACCAGGGCCTCAGAGGCCATCCCTCCACTCCATCGCCCTCCCTATTCACACCAATCTTATTTCTAACCAAAGAGGCTCTGGCTCAGCGGTCGTCCTACCCAGAGGGGAAGGCACTGAGGCCTCCTTAATTGGGGAGACACCTGGGTGCCAGGCAGGTGGCAGGAGGAGGAATCAATGACCCATGGGACCCTACCCCTGCCAGCTCTGTCACCCTGGCTGGTCACCCCAACCTGTCCTCACTCAGAGCTGCAGTTTGAGAGCATCTCTGAGCTGCTCTGCCTGGAGCTGGGGCACTTTGTACAGGGACAATGTTGTGACTTAGAGCTTTCCAAACCACTCCTTCGGGGACCACTGGCTTTTCAAGGGCTGCTGCCAGGGGAGGGACTATTGGGGTTCCAGAAAGTGCTGCCTTTTTATGTTTTGTTTGTTCACACTTTTCATGTATGATTCTGTTTGCACAGAGGGCACTCCTGTTTTTAAACCCCCTGGCTGAACAGAACTCTGTCCTCCATTTCCTTCCACTTACTCCAGAGAATCAGCCCTCATTTGTGCCTGTCTGTCCAGCCTCCTCGAGTCAGTCCTCTGCCTGCTGGGCTCTTAACTGTTGCCCAAAGGCTCTTGATTGCAGTAGTGACCCTCCCCCTCCGCCAACACTAATCATGATTCTCCCACAGATACTGGGCCTCTTGGCACCTGACCTTGGTTCCTGCTGGCCTGGTGAGGCCTGGGAAGGCTTTTCTTACTGCCCCCACCCCAGGGTTGGGCCCTGGAACCCCTTCCTCATGTGTACCACACCCAGCTTGCCATGGAGCCCAGTGCTGGGAGAGGAGGCCTCCCTTGAGGATCTCTTGCCCACAGAGACTGGTCAGTGGGGCAGAATGCTGGGCCCCAGCAGCCTTTGCTCACAGGCCCTCTGCCCTCCTACCCCCTGCCATGGCCAGTCCTGTTGGTATGTGTTCTCCCCAGGACAGTTCCTGCCCCAGGTTCGTGCAATATCAGGATTGTGCCCCTCTTTTCAGTGGACTGGGCCCCTCTTTCCAGTGGACTGGGCTATGGGTCCTTGGCCCATCTGTCCATCCTCTCCATGCAAGTGCTGTTTTGAGCAGGAGTCATCATGCAAGGGTGACATTGACAACCATATACAAAGCCACTGCAGCTGCTGCCACTCTGCCGCCTGTACAGAAGAAACGGAATCTTTTTCATATTCTAATAAATCAATGTGAGTTTTTGATAGAGTCAAGAGCTGCTTCCTGGGGATGAGGGGCTTTAAGAAGGAGGTTGGCTGTGGGCTGGGAGCATTTAGCTCACAGGCTGGCACAGAATCATTAGTAGCTGTCAGCTGCTGGTGTGGATATTCCATGTGCCAGGCACTGAGATAACAACGGTGAGCAAAGCAAGACACTCCCTGGCCTCAAGAGCCCCCAGCCCAGCAGGAAAAGCAGCATTTATCAGACATTGAACAGGCTGGAAAAGCCCAGTGTGTCTGTGAGAGAGGTGAATAAAAGGCAGAGGGTGAGGAGGGGATGGCATGAAGGACTTTCCTGAGTAAGTGATGACCCAGGAAAGGACTAAAGAACGAGCCAAGGTAACCAGGTAGAGTGAAGGTACCTCAGAGTTCCCAAATACTCTACTTGGGAACTATACACACAGACACCCTGGGATCTAAGAAAAAGTAGGGATGGCCAGGTCAGAGAGTGACAGCAGGCGACGAGGGGACCTTGAGGTCCATAGTTACGATTTTGGTCTTTATACTAAGGATAGTGGAAAGTCATTGACATTCTGTTTTTCTGTAAAACAGGGACAGCAACCCCTGCATGAAATATGCTTAGGTGTGTAGAGGTTGAGCACGTCCAATCTGAAAATCCAAAATCTGGGGTGGCGCCTGTGGCTCAGTGAGTAGGGCACCGGCCCCACGTACCTAGGGTGGCGGGTACAAACCCAGTCCCGGCCGAACTGCAACAAAAAAATAGCTGGGCGTTGTGGTGGGCGCCTGTAGTCTCAGCTGGTCGGGAGGCTGAGGCAGGAGAATCCTGGAAGCCCAAGAGCTGGAGGTTGCTGAGTCCTGTGACGTCATGGCACTCTACTGAGGGCGGTAAAGTGAGACTCTGTCTCTACAAAATAAATAAATAAAAGAAAAATGAAAATCCAAAATCTGGAAAATTCCAGAACCCAGCACTGTTTAAGCTCCAACCTGGCTCCACAAGTGGGAAATTCTATACCTGACTATGTGACTGGTTGTAGTCAAAACACAAAACTTTTTCATGCACAAAATTATTTTATATACTATATAAAATTGCTTTCAAGCTGGGCCATGTGCAGTGGCTCATGCCTGTTAATCCTAGTACTCTGGGAGGCCGGAGTGGGTGGATTGCTTGAGCTCATAATTTTGAGACCAGCTTGAGCAAGGGTGAGATCGTGTCTCTAAAAATTGGCGGGCATTGTGATGGGACCCTGTAGTCAAAATTACTTGAGAGGCTGAGGTAAGAGGATTGCTTGAGCCCAGGAGTTTGAGGTTGCTGTGAGCTGTGACACCATGCACTCTGAAGGCAACAAAGCGAGACTGTCTCAAAAAAAAAATTACCTTAAAGCTATATGTAAGCTGTATATGAAACATGAATGAATTTCATGTTTAGACTTAGATCCCATTCTCAAGATATCTCATTATATATGTGCAAGTATTGCAAAATTCAAAACAGTCCAAAATTTGAAATGCTTCTGTTTCCAAGCACTTTGAGGGAGACACAACCTGCCCTGAGCTCAGTTCAGCAGATTGGACCCCTGAGCTGCATTTCCCAGAGCTGGCCACCAGAGGGCAGTGGGGCCTTGGCGCACACCCCAGGCATACTTTGAACCCAGGTTGTCCCAGAAAGTGTCTCTTGCCAAGCCTGGGGCCTGAGTGTGGAGCCAGTTTGACTCACGAATTATGAGGTGGTCAATTACAAAAGGATTGAGGAACCACACTATCCTTTCCCAGCAGGAAATGAATGCTACAGTTATTCCTCTCTATTTTCTGGGTTTTGGTTCTAGGATTCCCATGGATACGAAAATCCTGGGATGCTCAAGTTTCTGACATAAAATGGTGTAATACTGTCAGCCCTCCACATCTGGGAGGCCGTCTACATCCATGGATTCAACCAACTGCAGATTGAAAATACTTCGGGGAAAACGGCTGGCTCTTGCCTATAATCCTCTAGCACTTTGGGAGGCTGAGGCAGGAGGATTGCTTGAGCCTAGGAGATCCCCAGAGTTTCAGACTAGCCTGGGCTGGACTCTATCTCTAAAAATAATTTAAAAATTAGTCAGGCATGGTGGTGCACACCTGTAGTCCTGGCTACTTGGGAGTCTGAGGCAGGGGATCTCGTGAACCCAGAAGTTTGAATTTGCAGTGAGCTGTGATGATGCCACTGTACTTTATCCTGGGCAACAGAATAAGATCTTATCAGAAAATATTTGGCAAAAATTTTTTATTATTTATTTATTTTTATTTATTTATTTATTTATTTATTTTTTTGAGACAACAGTCTCAAGCTGTCACCATGGATAGAGTGCTGTGATGTCATAGCTCAACAGCAACCTCAAACTCTTGGGCTTAAGTGATTCTCTTGCCTCAGCCTCCCAAGTAGCTGGGACTACAGGTGCCCACCACAACACCCAGCTATTTTTTTGTTGCAGTTGCTATTGTTGCTTTAGCTGGCCTGGGTCGGATTTGAACCTGCCAGCCTCAGTGTATGTGGCTGGCTCCCTACCTACTGAGCTATGGGCGGCGCCCATGGAAAAAAGCTTTTAAACACAAGAAAATAAAAGATAATACAAATAGTATAACAAATATTTACATAGTATTTTCATTGTATTAAATATTAGAAGTAATCCAGAGAGTAGTTGAAGTATACAAGAGAATATGCATAGATTATATACAAACACTGTACCATTTTATTTGGGGTTTTTTTGTTGTTTTTGAGACAGAGTCTCACTATGTTGCCCTCCATAGAGTGCAGTGGCATCACAGCTCACAGCAACCTCCACCTCCTGGGCTTAAGCAATTCTCTTGCTTCAGCCTCCCGAGTAGCTGGGACTACAGGCATCCGCCACAACGTCCAGGCACTTTTTGGTTGCAGCCGTCATTGTTGTTTGGCAGGCCCGGGCTGGATTTGAACCCGCCAGCTCTGGTGTATGTGGCTGGTGCCTTAGCCTCTTGAGCTACAGGTGCTGAGTCTGCACCATTTTATATATGGGACTTGAGCATTCTTGGATTTTATTATCCTTGGAGGTCCTGGGACAAACCCCCCACAAATACTAAGAGATGAATATATTTGCATATAACCTACACACAGCCTCCCATATACTTTAAATCAACTCTAGATTACTTAGAACAGGGGTCCTCAAAACTTTTTAAACAGGGGGCCAGTTCACTGTCCCTCAGACCGTTGGAGGGCCGGGTTATAGATTAAAAAAAAACAAAACTATGAACAAATTCCTATGCACACTGCACATACCTTATTTTGAAGTAAAAAAACAAAACAGGAACAAATACAATATTTAAAATGAAGAACAAGTAAAGTTATATCAACAAACTTACCAGTATTTCAATGGGAACTATGGGCCTACTTTTGGCTAATGAGATGATCAATGTCCAGGTTCATATTTGTCACTGCTAGTCGTAACAAGTGATGCAAGTGTGCATCAGTTAGTCCCGAGACTGAGAGGAGGAGTTGAGAGACAGAAGGAGGGGAGTCGGAGAGTGTGGCGCACATTCCACACATGTGCACTGTGGGCCGGATAAATGTCCTTGGCAGGCCGCATATGGCCCACAGGCCGTACTTTGAGGACCCCTGACTTAGAATACCTAATACAATGTAAATGTTGTATAAGTAGTTGTTACACTGTATGGTTTTTTTAATTTGTATTTTTATATATCTTTGATCTGTGGTTGGTTAAATCCATGGGTGCAGAACCTAAGGGTAGAGAGGGCCAATTGTATACTCAGAGAGGTACTGGCGAGCCTTCAACTGAGGGATTAGCTACAGAGATGCAGGCAGGGTAATAGAAAGCTGACCAAGGTTGGAACCTGGTGGCGCTCATGGTACAGGAAGCTATTACAACCCTTAGACCTGAAAGGACAAGAGAGAGGAGCTGTCACTATGAGGGGCTGCTCTGCTAGAGCTGTGCACACAGGCCCTGTGGGGCGGGGATGGGGGATTAAGTACTCCTACTTCATCCTGACGGTGGCTCCTAAGTGCGCACACCAGGTCAGCAGCGGAACCTTCCAGTTCCGCTCTTGTCCTTTGGAAGAAAAACTCGTGTCTATATTGCATAATAGTTACAGAATTTCTGTTTGGAATGATGAAAGGTTTTGGAAATAGATTGTGGTGATGGTTGCACAATATTGTGAATTTGCTAAATGCCACTGAAGGGTACACTTTATTACCGTTTTTTTCCTTCATGCTTCTCGACATGGATAAAATGTTCCTTTTTATTTATTTTTATTTTATTTATTTATTTTTTTGAGACAGAGTCTCATTTTCTTGTCCCCAGTAGAGTGCCGTGGCATCATAACTCACAGAAACCTCAAACTCTTGGGCTCAAGCAATCCTCTTGCCTCAGCCTCCCAAGTAGCTGGGATTACAGGTGCCCACCACAACACATGGCTATTTTTTAGAGACAGGGTCTTGCTCTGGCTCAGAATGGTCTTGAACCTGCCTCAGCCTCCCAGAGTACTGGGATTATAGGCATGAGCCACCATGCCCCGCTGAAGTGTTCATTTTTAAATGGTTAATTTTATGCTATGTGAATTTTGCCTCAATTTTCTTTCTTCCTCCTTTTTTTTTTTTTTTTTTTTTTGAGACAGAGTCTCACTCTATTGCCCAAGCTAGAGTGCTGTGGTATCATAGCTCACAGCAACCTGAATCTCCTGGGTTCAAGTGATCCTCCTGCCTCAGCCTCCCAAGTAGCTATGACTACAGGCACCTGCCACAAGGCCTGGATAATTTTTCTATTTTTAGTGGAGGCCAAGTCTCACTCTTCCTTAGGCTGGTCTTGAACTCCTAGGCTCAAGGGATCCTCTACTCTTGGCCTCCCAGAGTGCTAGGATTACAGATGTGAACTACCATTTCTAGCCTCAATTTTCTTTTTAATGGAAGAAAGACAAACCTCATCTCTAAGAGTAAAAAGAGACACAAAGTCTCATCAAGACTATATCCTTGTCCTCCTTCAGTCATATTCACCTGGAGCCCAACCTAAAATGCCAGTCATTCCCAGGGCTCTTTGAAAGCATATACTGCCTCCTACTTGTCAACAGCCCAATTGCAGGGTGAAACAACAGAGGGTGCAAAGAACAGCAGAAAGCTGCTACACCCCCCTACTTTTGCAGCTGGTCCCAAGGCCTAAGTTAACCATGGCATCCTTCCTCCACCCCACTTCCTTTTTCCTCTGTCCATCCTCCCATACTTTGGCTGATTGGGGGTTTTAATCTAGTGGAGTGTCCTAAACCTTTATTCCTATCCAATTCCGCTTCCTACTATCTTTGCTGGGTTGCCAGCTTTCCACTGCTGTCAACACTGGACATGGGAGAGTCCCCGGTCTACACCACTGCAGCAGGAGCCTACTGGCCTTCTGATAATTTACATTGATAACTATCTGGAGTAGGTGACACCCCTCTCTGCCTTTTGGTTAAGCAACATGAAGAGCTCCAAACCACCAGGAGGAACATGCTACTTCCAATTTAAAGGAACTGAGAGGTCAAAAATTAAAAATGAAAGATTATTCCAAAACATGAAATGAAAGGAAACGGAGTCCAGGATCTGTGTGGGCAACAGCGGCCTTTATTCCCACCCAGGTGTAGGTGAGTTGAGTTCGAGAAGGACATCAGCACGTGGGTTAAGGTAGACGGGAATTTTAAAGGGTCGGAAGGGTAAGGGGTTGGCACATTCCCTCTTTCCTGGGTGGGACATTCTATTTGGGCATGTCGGTTCTATTTGGGCCACTTCCTCCATTTGACTCTTATCAGGAACCATACCTGTGTTCCCTGGTGGAAAGATTCCTCCTTTGGGCATTAAGGACTCCAGACCCATTGAACACAAAATTGAAGAGACAAAAAGCAAAAATACCTCCAGTCAGTGATTTGGAATAACAGGAGAACCACTCCCACATCTGCCCCTTGGCCCCTGGGTCTGTGTGCTCTGGCTCTGAGATGGGGGAGCCATATGTTAGCCACTGATTTGAAGCATATACTGCCTCCTACCTGTCAACAGCCCAATTACAAGGTGTCAGGTCCCTGCTGGCTACACCCAAGATGGCTACCTTCTAGGGCCCATTATAAAACCAGCACATTCCATGGGCGAAATTGCTGTGTGTCCTTCACCATAAAAGGCAGGCAATGTGTGTGATAGCAGAGTGATGAATAAGCTCTTCTGTCAAGTCTAGAAACAATGGTGCTGGCAGAAGTAACGCAGGCAGGGAAGGGAAGTCCACGTCAGGAATACGTGGTTATAAATAGCTGCCCCCTTCACCAAGGAGGCTGAGTGCAATCAACCTGCCAATCTGTAGCTAGCTGGTCCCCCTAGGGCAGTTGCTCTCAATTTTTTTGGTCTCAGGAACCCTGACAGACTTATAAATCACTGAAGATCCCAAAGGGGTTTTGTCCATGTAGGTTATATCTATCAATTTTACTGAATTAGTAATTTCAACAAATCAACCAGGCACGGTGGCTCATGCATGTAATCCCAGCACTTTGGGAGGTCAAGGTGGGAGGATCACTTGAACCGAGGAGTTTGAGAGCAGCCTGAGCAACATAGCAGACCTCATTTCTACAAAAAATAGAGAAGTCAGCCAGATGTGGCAGTGCGCATCTGTAGTCCCAGCTACTCAGAGGCTGAGGCAGGAGGATCACTTGAACCCGGGCATTTGAGACCATGCTGGGTAAAAATAGCAAGACTCCACCTCAAAGCAAAAACAAAACAAAGCTTTAAAATAATTTATTTAAGACTAATAAACCCAGTACGTGTTAAAATAATTCTATCATTTTAAATAAAAATAACATTCAAAACAATAATTATGTGAAGAATGGCATTATTTGACATTTTTGCAAATCTCTTTAGAGTCTGGCATGATAGAAGGCAGCTCGAATCTCAAATTTTCAGCATTTGATCTATTGTACAATTGTCACGTGGCCTCTGGAAAATCTCACTACACATTCATGAAAGAACAACAGTAATAAAGGCAAATTATGTCTTAGCATTAATACAAAAATAAATTTGACCTCAAAGAACTCTTGCAAGAGTCTTGGGACCTGCAGGAAATAGTGCCATATAGGAAATTTCGTCTTTGCTGCTGGCGGCTCGGACATTCAAAAATGCCAGTTGCAGGTCAGACCTGGTGAGGGAAACGTGTTGAGCCTCTATGTGTTGGTTTTCTGTGGCTGCCGTCACAAATTATCACAAGCTTAGTGGCTTAAAACCACCCAGATTTATTATGTTACCGTTCTGGAAATCAGAATCTGAAATGGATTTCACAGGGCTAAAATCCATATGTTGGCAAGTCTGCATTCCTGTTTAGGGGCTCTAGAAAGAAACTGTTTTCCTGCCCTTTCCAGCTTCCAGAAGCCCCTTACCACCTTCAAAGCCCACAGTGGCTGATCAGATCTTTCTCACATCACATGACTCTGACATTGACTCTTCTGCTTCCTTCTTCTACATTTAAAGACCTTTGTGATTACCTTAGGCCCAGCCAGATAATTCAGGATTATCTCCCTAGTTTAATGGTGGGTTGATTAGCAAACTTAATCCCATCTGCTACCATAATTCACCCTATGTCATGTAATGCAGGGGAATGGTATTCTGCCTACTACACCAAGCACAGCCCCAGCCCTGGCACGATGGCCACTATGGGGGCCTGTTAAGCAAGAACCAGGGTAACGGGGGGTGGAGGTTGATTTGTACAGGATGGGTCATCATGTCCATCTGATTATTGACAGCTTCTCCCCAGTGGGTGCCCTCTTGGGGTGTTTGTGAGGTTAAAAATAGCTTCTCCTCCTATGCCACTTTAAGCAGCCCCTGACTTTAAGGCTTGGAATTTCTAAGTCCCTAACCAGCCGCTGATTGTTGGCCCTGCTCATGAGTCAGTGTGGATCTGTAGCTCAGGTCACCTCTCCTCCCATGCAACGTGGATAATCCACATGGTCAGAGGTTCTGCCTGCTGAGAGCTTCCTTCATCACTGTCCTCTGGGGACACCCTGAATATGGCTGTGATGCAGCAGTGGTTCATTTGTGGTTGGAAAATGTCTGTGCATTTTCTTTTGTGTTAAGTGGTCATAGCAACTCCAAGTGTGGGTTGAAGGAGAAGCAGTGAGGAAAGAGAATAGATGCCCTGGGAATTTGAACCACCTGCTGGAGTAATTCCCGTGTGCCCTCTGGACCTGCTCAGACCTGATCTCATATACCCTGTTTACTAGCAGGATGCCGCCACGCATGCCTAGTTTTATGACTAGGTGCATCAGATAATATCCCATTCTGGTTCCATGGGTCACTTGGCGTCCCATGGTCAGACATCCCACCTCTACCATGTCCATTTGTGAGCCAGGAGCTGTTGATTTCTTTCTTTGTTTATTTGACACAGTCTTGCTCTGTCCCCTGGGCAATGTCATCATCATAGCACTGCAACCCCAGACTCCTGGACTCAAGTGATCCTCCTCCCCACCCTCCCTAGTAGCTGAGACTATAGGTGTGCACTACCACATCTGGCTAATTATTATTTTTTTTTTTGTAAAGACAGGGTCTCACTATGTTGCCCAGGATGGTCTCAAATTCCTAGTCTCAAGCAATCCTCCTGCCTCGGCCTCCCAAAGTACTGTGATTACAGGTGTGAGCCACTGAGACTGGTCTTAGAGCTGTTTTTTTATTTGTTTTTTGTTTTGGGGTTTGTTTTTTTTTTGAGAGAGTCTCACTATGTCACCCTCAGTAGAGTGCTATGGCATCAGCTCACAGCAACCTCAAACTCTTGGGCTTAAGCGATTCTCTTGCCTCAGCCTCCCAAGAGGCTGGGACTACAGGCGTCCACCACAACGCCCAGCTATTTTTTGGTTGTAGTTGTCATTGTTTGGTGGGCCTCAGCTGGGTTTGAACTCAGCAGCTCCCATGTATGTGGTTGGTGCCCTAGCTGCTGAGCTACAGGCGCCAAGTCCTTAGAGGTGTTTTTTGAATGGAGAGAAGTTATTGACCAGAGAGGGTGAGACTTAGTCCAGAGCTCTAAAGAGCTGTAAATGGACTGTTGTTCTCCCATTGGGGCTTGTCCACAGTGACTTTTGCCACAGTGACTTCTAAGTCATAAGCTCTTGTGACAAGGCAGTTTTCTCTGCAGCCTTACCTTGCTCCAGGCCTCACTCAGACCTTAGAGCAGTGGTTCTCAACCTTCCTAATGCTGCCTTTTTTGGGTTTTCTGGTAAATGGGTAGAGCAGCACAGCTGAATGTGCTATATAATTGCCTCAAAAATCGAGTCGCATGAAAGATTTTGCCTCTTTCTTTGTAGTGGGCCATATATGGTTCAGCAGCTTGTCTTTCATTTTAGAAGTGATATCCTGACATGGCCCAGACAACAGAGTCCCTTAGAAACTTCGCTGACATGGCACATCTCTGAATTTTGCAGGGTTTATCCCCCTTCTGTGGCATATAATGTTTTAATAAGAATCTAGTGTGCTTGCAATTTCCTGCTCACAGGGGCCAATTACCATAATGGCATCAATGTAATGGACCAGTGTAATGAACTATGTCAAGATGATCAATGGTTCTTTGGACATAGTGAGAGCAAAGCTCCGAGGAAACAGTGAAGGAAGACTGCTGTGCCCTTCCCAAGGCAAACTATTTCTGACTATCTTATCTTAGTGGAGCAGAAAGAAAGCACTGGGGATCAAAGATACACCACAGGCCAGGGGTGGTGCTGATTTGTTCCAGTAAAAATTCTGTGTCTGGAGCCACAGCTGCGACTGGCATTGCACCTGACCTTATGGCAATCTGTAGTTGTTTTCCAAGACCAACTAGTTTCTGCAATAGTCAAATAGGTGAGTTCAGCTGGATCGTGACAAGAGTGACTACTCTCCATCTTTTGGGTCTTTGAGGGTGGTACTAATCTCTGAAATTCCCTTAGGAATGTGGTGTTGCCTTCAGCCTGCTGCTTTGACGTTGAGCTCAGGGGCTTCCATTTGGCCCTTCTAGAAGCTCTGAGTTCCATGAGTCAGGAAATGAGTGGGGGGAATTATCTCAGCTTATATACAGACACAGGATGGGTCTTTGTGTCTCTTCAGAATCCACCTGGGCCAAGGCTCTGTCCATCACCTGACCTCCAGAGACACACCTTCCCCTCACCCCCCAATTGGTGACCATGGCAGCATTTTGAATTTCCAGGAATCATCAGCAGTTCTGAGCCAGGGTTTTCCTCTTTTCTAAGTAGACAACTGGTCCTGTGGGAGAAGAGTTAAGGAGAAATTCACAGTAAGAGGGGAGTCCGGAAAGTATCTAGCCATTGTCAATACTATTTTTTTCATGTTACATGACTGGGTACTTTCTGGATAGTCATATATACTTACAGCAGTGTTGCAGACTCCTGCCTCCAAGGGGACTGAGGAATTAGATAAGAGATGGTCCATCCCCATTTGGAAAACTTGAATCAGGTTTCTGCCCACCAGAGTTTTTCTACTTATTTAGGTAAAAATTTAGATGGTAGACCTCCCCACTACATCAAGGACACCATGCTCGATTAGCCATTACATTGATCCATGAGGGTCAAACACTGATCACCACTCCTTCCACGGGCCTTGTTATAAAGAACCTTGCCTCTGCAGTTAATTGCCACCACTGGGCCTCTGTCACTGCTGGGTCTCTTCTAGAAACCAAGAAGCAAATACATCTGGCCTGTCCTATGTTATTTCCAGTCTACAGAGAAACTAGCAGAGTGCTTTTTAGAAACTATGGTCCTCTTTTCCCTCAGCCTCCCCCACAGCTTGTCGGGGGAGTCCCAGCCTGCCTGGGACTTTGCAGGCCACAGTTGAGTCCAGGTTGCAATTAGGCAACTCAGGCTGGTAATGCCACACAGGTGCTCAAGCCAACACAACCACAACCCTGGGTGAGCACACCATATCAATTAATCTGGCGCAATCTAACCTTAAATTTTGTCTTTCTCAGCCTAACACCATTGGATGCTACCCAGACTCTTATACTTTTTAGATTGGGCTATACTAGGATATGATTCTGTTCTAATTCTTATTCTGTATTATAGGCCTGGAGTCAATGAGAGGTGATGGGGGTACATCCTGGGGAAAATCAGCGTCCCCTTGTGAGGTAACTACCTCAAGTGAAGTCACTGAAAGAATTTTATGCCAGGAAAGGCTGGTTTCCTCAGACTGAAGGCAGGGGCCACTGCCTTTACCAGCAAGGAAGATTCAGGGGGTGCTGGTATTCAAAGTTCTAGCCAATGACGCCTCCAACCATTTTGGGTCCCATTCCTTTTTTTTTTTCTTTTGAGACAGAATCTCACTTTGTCACCTGGATAGAGTGCCATGGCATCATAGTTCATAGCAACCTCAAACTCTTGGGCTCAAGGGATTCTCTCGCTTCAGCCTCCCAAGTAGCTGGGACCACAGGTGTCCCCCCACACACACCTGCCTATTTTTAGAGACAGGGGTCTTGCTCTTGCTCAGGCTAGTCTTGAACTCCTGAGCTCAGGCAATCCACTCACATTGGCCTCCCAAAGTGCTAGGATTATTGGTGAGAGCCACCGTGCCCAGCCCTCCCATTTCTTCTTAACCAGTGTCCTTCCCTAAGCATAAGAGATTTAATGAGGTCTCACAACCGTGTGATTTTTATTGTCGGGGCCTGAGCTAAGTCCTCAGCCACATCCACCCTGTGGTCAGCAGTGATTGAAGATTCTTTCAGAGACACACAAGGCCTTTCTGAATTCCCACCCCTGCGCTGAGTCGGAAATTCAAGGCTTTCAATCTGTTCTTCTCTTGGTGCATATTTCTAGGGCAGTCAGATGTAGAGACAGAAGCCCACACCACAGTCTTTGTCACTATTTCCTGGTCATTTGATCTCTCAACATCATGCCACCTGTGGTCAGAAAGTGACTGACTGTGATAACCCCTGCACGCTACAGATTACCACTGTGCATTAGCCTCATCAAAAGGGTTATTCATGGCATAATCACAATGTGAGTGACCCAATCCCAGAAGCCACCCAAAGATCTGTTTCCCAGGGCTATTCCAGCACCAATTGTTGCAGCAGCTGGGGTCCTGGGTGGAAGCAGACTGCACACTCAAAGGGGCGGCTGAAGAGGGCCTGATGAAAGGATCCTTACAAAGTGGTGGGCAGAGCCGAAGGAGCCAAGCACGGCTAGTGAGGCCCTTGAGCTGCAGCAGAGAAGGCTGTCACTAGCCGGGAGGTAAGGGAAGGTCCTGGATCCTGGAAGGAGCTGGAACCCTCCCCTGCCCAAAAGGCAACCTTCAGGCCCAGCGAAGTGGTAATGAAGGTGAAGAGGTGACCTGGCCTGATAAGAGGAACATCAGACACCTTCTTTACAGATGAGAAAACTAAGGCTTAGCTGCCACTGTGCAATCTAGCAGACAGGTCCAGAGCCCCCACTGTGCACGCTGTGTGTGTATGTGTGTGTGACTACGTATGTCTGTCTGTGTCTATGTGTATACATGTGTGTATGTGTGTGCACATGTATATTTGCGTACATATGTGTATGTCTATGTATGTGTATGCTTGGGTGCGTGCAAGTGTGCATGTGTGTGGTAAGTGTGTGTATCCCTACATATGTGTATGTGTGTGCATGCATGTGTCTGTGCAGGTGTGTGAGTGTGTATGTGTATGTAAGTGTGTATGCCTATGTATGATTGTGTATGTGTGTACATGCATGTGTGTGCATGTGTTATGAGTGTGTATATGTGGGTATGTGTGCATGTGTGCATGTGGGTGGGTGTGTGGCAGGGGGAGGAGCCAGCAAGCTGCTGAGAGAAGTGCCCGCTGAACTTCACTTCCCATCTCTAACAGGCTGTCCCTAATTTCTGCCCACTCCATGGTCCTAGCAAAAGGATCATGATGTGAGAGCTGGAAAGAAATTTCAAGGAACGTTTTTTGAGGTCCCACTGTGTGCTGCACTCTGTGCTCAGGAAGTGGGAGGGGATTGAAGGCGGCACTTGAGAGAGTTGAAATCCACCTCTGCGGTTCCCCAGAGAGGGAATCAGGAAGGAAGACCAAGAGAATTGAGCCCGGAGCTGGAGTCCAAGTCCAAGGTGGAAAGTCTGAGAGCCACTGAGAGACAGAAGGGGGCAGCCTTCACAGTCTCTGGGGCTGCTTCTCTTTCAGAGGTCCCAAGGCAGTACCTGATGGCATGCAGCATTGTAGAAGGGGAAGGGGAGGTCGAAAGTGGCTCTCAAACCAGGTGGCAGGTGGTCAGAGAAGGTACCCTAAAGTGGGCATGACTGTGGCCCTGGGCACAAGCCTAGAGGGCACCATATTGGGGTCCCATCAGGCAGGCTCACTGACTCAGTATTCCATCTGCCCAGGGTCCTCTGGCTGACTCTCCATGCTGTCTGGCCAGCCCCCCAAGATCCCTTTGGCCTACCCTGGCCCACTGGTTCTGCTTTGCTAACTAGCTCATTTCACACAGTGTAATGTCAGATGTGCTGTTCATTTAATGTCAGACAACCCACACTGAGGGGAAGTGGCGGAGGAGGTGGTGGTCACCGGCTCTAACTTAGCCAGAGGCTCACTCTCCAGGCCTTGTGACTACAAGGGCTTCAGCTTATTTTTTCCCATGGACCGCAGAGACTGCGGCAGGTAACACCCTGAGTATCAACAAAGGGTCTCACCGAAGATAAGTGGATCGGCAAGAATGTCATACTGCTCTTGCCTGTATAGGGCATAAAAATCCAGCCGCCACCAGTAGGGGTTGGGGGCTGACTGGAAGGTGATAGTAGGGAATTTCTGGGCCAATGGAAGTGTTCTTTATCATGATTGGTGTGTTGTGAAAACTCACTAAATTCTACGCTTAGATCTGCGCATCTTACTATCAAATTTTTCTCCATTAAAAAATTATATATATAGCCTCGGTGCCCATAGCACAGTGGTTACGGCGCTGGCCACATACACCGAGGCTGGCAGGTTCGAACCCAGCCTGGACCAGCTAAACAATGACAACTGCAATTGTTATGCCCCAACTCCAACTTGCTGGGGGCTTTCAACACTCCCCCTTTAAGACAGGGAGCTCAGCTGGAAGAGTTCAGTAATAACTGCAAAACCCCAGTTTCCCCTCGTAAGGACTCCCCTTACCAGGTGTTGGCATTTGTAAAATTCAGCTTCATTAAGGATTCCCCCACCCCTACCGAAAGCCCCTTATGAAAGGTTCCACCCCTGCTTCTAGGGGTCGAGAGACTTTGAGGCGTGCGCCCTCTCTTAGCCTGGCCGATCAGTAAGGACCCTTGCTTAATTTGGACTCAGTGTGCTGGTGTTTCTCTATTCCACTTGCTTTGGGTATAACACAACAACAACAACAACAAAATAGCTGGGGGTTGTGGTGGGCACCTGTAGTCCCAGCTACTTGGGAGGCTGAGGCAAGAGAATCGCTTAAACCCAGGAGATTGAGGTTGCAGTGAGCTGTGACACCATGGCACTCTACCGAGGGTTAATAAATGAGACTTTGTCTCAAAATAAATAAATAAATAAATAATTGTAATAATATATACCAACAATAAAAGATGAATACAAGTCACGTTTGAGCACTTCTTTTAATTGCAGAACTCAAACGTGACTTGGCTATTGCTATACACACACACACACACACACACACACACACATATACACAAACCTAGCCACCAGCCCTGGCGTTCCCATCCTGAATCACTGGTCCACACAGCACTCAGTGTCCTGTGGCCACTTGGGAAGGCCCCTTGGAGCCAGGCTTTGTTATTGGTTAGATGTCAGCCTGGAGCTTAAACAGGTCCCCATTCTCCATGAGTTCTCTGTTCGTGCAAAGATGAGACAGACGGGGCATGGCACGGCAGGTGGACAGCAGCATCAACACTCACACTAAGGGGAGGCGGTGAAGGAGGAGGGAGTCTCTCCTGAGCACACAGAAGGAGAAACAAACACTGGGCCACAAAGGGCTCTCTAGGAAGGACAGGTGAAGCTGCAGCTAAGAAGTAAGAGGGGACCAGCCCTTCAGAGGCGTATGGAGAATGTGCTAGTCAGAGGGTGGGTAAGACTGGACATTTTTGGTATCCTGAAAGGCAGCTTTTTATGGCTGGAGTTTAGCCAGCAAGAGAAGTGCAGGAGATAGATGATGCAGGTGTCACAGGCCAGAGGGGAATGGATTCCATTTGAAGTGCATTCAGAAATTACTCACATGATTTAAGCGATTACTCATATGATTTAGTGCTGGAAGTCCCAGCCAGAGCAATCAGGCAAGAGAAGGAAGTCAAGGGTATCCAAATAGGGAAAGAAGAGGTCAAACTGTCACTCTTTGCTGGTGATATGATCTTAGATCTAAAAAACCACAAAAATTCTGCTCAAGACTCTTGGAATTGATAAATAAATTTGGCAAAGTCTCAGGCTACAAAATTAACAAATACAGAACAGTAGCGTTCCTATATGCCAACAACAGTCAAGCTGAGAATCAGATGAAGGACTCACTATCTTTCACAATAGTAACAAAGAAAATAAAATGCTTATGAATATATTTAACTTAATAGGTGAAAGACCTCTACAGGGAGGACTACAAAGCACTAAAGAAGGAAATCACAGAGGATATAAACAAATGGGAAAACATATGCTCATGGATCGGCAGAACCAACATTGTTACAATGGCTACACTACCCAAAAGATTTACAGATTCAATGCAATCCCCATCAAAATACCAATGTCATTTTTTTCAGACCTAGAAAAAATAGTTCTATGCTTCATATGGAACCAGAAAAGACCCTTATCACCAAATCAACCTTAAACAAAAAGAACAAACTGGGAGGCATCAGTTTACCAGACTTCAAGCTATACTACAAGGCTATAGTAACCAACACAGTATCGGACTAGCACAAGAATAGAGACACAGACCAATGGATCAGAACAGAGAACCCAGATATAAGACTGTCCTCATATTGCCATCTAATCTTTGACAAGCAGACAAAAACATACACTGGGGGAAAAAAATTCCTGTTCAATAAACGGTGCTGGGAAAACAGGAGAGCCATGTGTAGAAGACTGAAACAGGATCCGCCTCTCTCACCACTCACAAAAATCAATTCACGATGGATAACAGACTTAAAGTTAAGGCATAAAACTATGAGAATTCTAGAAGAAAATGTTGGAAAAACTCTCATAGACATCATCAGCCTATGCAAAGAATTTAAGAAGAGGACCCCAAAAGTACTCACAGCAACAATAAAAATAAAGACATGGGATCTGATCAAATTGAAAAGCTTCTGCACAGCCTAGGAAACAATCCACAGAGTGACTAGACAACCTACAGAATGGGAAAAAGATGTGCGTGCTATCCAGACATCAAAGGACTGATAGCAAGAAACTTCAAATAAGTCAAGTAAATCAATAAGAAATCAAATGATCTCATTAAAATATGGGCAAAAGGTATGAACAGAAACTTTTCAAAAGAAGATAGACTAATGGCCAATAAACATATGAAAAATGCTCAATGTCTGTAATCATAGAGGAAATGCAAATTAGAAGCACAGTGAGATATCACCTAACTCTAGTGAGAATGGTTTTTATCAAAAAGTCCCGGTTACAGCATCAGCCACATACACTGAAGGCGGTGGGTTCAAACCTGGCACAGGCCAGCTAAACAACAATGACAACTGCAACAAAAAATAACTTGGAATTGTGGCAGGTGCCTGTAGTTCCAGCTACTTGGGAGGCTGAGGCAAGAGAATCACTTAAGTCCAAGAGTTGGAGGTTGCTGTGAGCTGTGACATCACAGCACTCTACCAAGGGTGACATAGTAAGACTCTGCCCCCCCCCCCAAAAGTCCCAAAATAACAAATGTTAGCATGGATAGGAATTCTACCCTGTTGGTGGGGCTGCAAACTAGTACAACCTCTATGGAAAGGAGTATGAAGATACCTCAAAGAACTGAAAGCACATCTACCATTTATCCAGCAGTCCCACTAGTGGGTATTTACTTAAAGGGGGGAAAAAAAAGACATTTTGCAAAAAGGACACCTGCACTGTAATTTTTAAAAATATATAGACTCACAGCCAAAGCTCTTGATTTATAAACTACACAATTCACAATCACAAAGACATGAAAACAACCCAGGTGCCCATCCATATATCGGTGGATTAATAAAGTGTGGTGCATGTATACCACGGAGTACTACTCAGCCAAAAAGAAAATGTCTCTTGGATTAACTCGGATGGAACCAGAGACCATTTTTCTAAGTGAAGTATCACATGAATGGACAAACACCACATGTACTCACTAGTAAATTGGAACAAATCCATCAACATTGGCGTATACACGTGGAAATAACACTCATCGGAAATCAAGCAGTGGGCAAAGGGGAGGAAGGGGCAGGTGAATTTATACCTAATAGGGACAATGCACACTGTCGGGTGATGGGCACACTTTGGTAATGATTCTGATGCAGCTGTGGGTGAATTTGGTGTGTGATAACAGGCTCTGGTGGTATGAATGTGGGAAGCCAGGGAGAGGCAGGTTCCGAGCTCTCGTGATTGAGTGGCTGGTGCTGCCACTCACTCAGTGAGGAAGTAGGAGGCCTGAAAAGCAGCGATGCTGAGTTCCTGATCTTGCGATGCAGTGAGAGCTGGGTAGAGCCATCAAAGTTGTCCACATCAATGGGCTTGGAGCTGGGGAGATGTTGGGCTACAGATGAAATGTTGGGACTATCCAGAGGCATTTAAACCTACAGAACTGGAGGAGGTAACTTGGGGAAAGTGTGGTTGGAGAAGGGAAAGTGGCCTGCAGAACCATCAGTGGGACCACCAGTGTGTCAAGATTGAGTAGAAGAGGGAAAAACTATGAAAGGAACTAAAGAGTACTGGACAAAGGGGCCAAAGAAAAATCAGGAGGGTCTTATCTCTTCAAAATCTAGAGTGGAAGGCTGGGAGCTCACACCTATAATTCTAGCACGCTGGGAGGCCGAGGCAGGTGGATTGCCTGGGTTCAGGAATTTGAAACCAGCCTGAGCAAGAGTGAGAACTCAAAAAAAAAAAATAATAATAATAATAGCCAAGTCTTGTGATGGGCGCCAATAGTCCCAGCTATTCAGGAGGCTGAGGCAAGAGGATAGCTTTAGCCCAAGAGTTTGACCAAGTGTTTGAGGTTGCTGTGAGCTATGACAGCACATCACTCTACCCAGGGTGACAGAGTGAGACCATGTCTCAAAAAAAAAAAATAAAAAACAAAAACCAGATGGGAGAGTACCTCCAGGAGAAAAAGGTGGGCAAATGTTAAATGCTGCTGAGAGGATGAAATTGACGATAATGAGAAAGGGGCCACTGGACAGAGGAGTGTGTAAAATCCACCAAAAGGATCCCATCAACCAGATCCGGAAGGTGGAGGGTTCTCCAGAAACACTGACCCCCTTTTTCAAATCCTAATTGGCAAGACAAAAAGAATAAATAAATACATAAAAGGAGGGTGGCGCCTGTGGCTCAGTGAGTAGGGCGCCCGCCCCATATACTGAGGGTGGCAGGTTCAAACCCAGCCCCGGCCCAACTGCAACCAAAAAATAGCTGGGCGTTGTGGCGGGTGCCTGTAGTCCCAGCTGCTCGGGAGGCTGAGGCAGGAGAATCACGGAAGCCCAAGAGCTGAAGGTTGCTGTGAGTCCTGTGATGTCATGGCACTCCACCGAGGGCGATAAAGTGAGACTCCGTCTCTACAAAAAAAAATAAAAATAAAAATAAAAAAAAATAAATACATAAAAAAAAGGAGGGCCGTTGTTAAAGATTAAATGAAATTCAAGGAACACACCAACCAAGTGCAATGAATGGCTCTTATTTGGATCTTGAATCAAACTAACCCATTGGAAAAGACATTTATGGAGCAATCAGGGAAATCTGAAGACTGATACTAGGTAACATTAAGGAGCCATTGCTAATTTTTTTTCATGACAATGCAACTGTGGTCATAAGTTAAAGAGTCATTATCTTGTAGATATTCATACACAAGTAGTGATTTATTTACTAGTAATATAAATAAGTGAGATTTGCTCTATAATAGCCCAGAAGAAAATGAGGCAGAGAAGTTGTGGGGTCCAGATGAAACATTGGCCATCTGTTGATGGGGTTTTCAGTTCATGAATGTTCATTATATTGTTCTATTTTATTTATGATTGAAAATTTTCATAATAAAAAATGTTAGGGCAGTGCCTGTGGCTCAAAGGAGTAGAGCGCCGGCCCCATATACCAGAGGTGGCAGGTTCAAACCTAGCCCCAGCCAAAGCCAAAAAACTGCAAAAAACTGCAAAAAAAAAAAAAAAGTTAATGAAGAAAACTCAGAATAAAAGTGCTTATTGGAGTTGGCAAGAAAGGTATCAGTAGGGTGGCGCCTGTGGCTCAGTGAGTAGGGCGCTGGCCCCATATACCGAGGGTAGTGGGTTCAAACCCAGCCTCAGTCAAACTGCAACCAAAAAATAGCCGGGCGTTGTGGCAGGCGCCTATAGTCCCAGCTGCTCAGGAGGCTGAGACAAGAGAATCAATCATGTAAGCCCAAAAGCTGGAGGTTGCTGTGAGCCGTGTGACATCGGCACTCTACCGACGGCGGTAAAGTGAAACTCTGTCTCTACAAAAAAAAAAAAAAAAAATGTATCAGTAATTTGACAAGTTCAATCTCAGTGGATGGAAGGCAGACTGGGGTAGGAAGATGGACCCCAAGATTCCTGCCTCCTCTTGAGGATGGGCAGATATGATGGTATATTGCTGTGATTAGGTTATATTATATAGTAGAAGTGAATTGTGAAGAAATAATTAAGAAATAATCCTTATCAGTTGACTTTGAATCCACCAAAAGAGAGATTGTTGTGATGGGTCTGACCTCGTCAGGTGAGAGACTCTAAAAAAAAGAGAGAGACTCTAAAAGAGAGAGACTCTAAAAAAAAAAGAGAGAGAGAGACTCTACTGCTGGCCTTGGAGGAGCAAACTGTCCTACTGTGAAGAGGGCCACATGTATGGCAGGGCACAGCTAGTGGCGTATAGTTGCTAAGAATGGCCCCCCATTACCAGCCAGCAAGAAAGTGGGACTTCAGCCCCACACTTGCAGGGAACTGAATTCTGCCAACAATCAGTAAGATGAAAGATGATCACAAGTTGCAGAAGAGGTCATGGCCTGGGTTTCAGCCTCGTGAGTTACTGAGCAGAGGAACCTGTGAAAACATGCTGGACTTCCGACCCACAGAAACCACGATGGAATAAAGTTGTGTTGTTTTAAGCCATTAAGTTTGTGGTAACATATTACACAGCAATAGAAAACTAATACAGATGTTTGTTTTATTTGGTTAGGGTGTGTGTGTGTTAGAGATGTTTGTAAGCTGTTGGGAAGTGATCCAGTAGAGAAGGTAATACTTTGAAAACGTTAGAGATCCTTTGAGGTGTGGTGGCTCGCACCTATAATCCCAGCATTTTGGGAGTTAGGAGGATTGCTTGAGGCCAGGAGTTCCAGACCAGCTTGGGAAACACAAATACTGTCTCTACCAAAAATAAATAAATACATAAATTAGCTCGGTGTGGTAGTGTACACCCCTAGTCCTAACTGCTCAGGAGGCTGAGGCAAACGGATCACTTGAGTCCAAGAGTTTGAGGTTGCTGTGAGCTATGATGCTAGGGCACTCTACCAAGGTGACAAAGTGAGACTCTGTCTCAAAAAATAAATAAGTAAATAAAAACCTGTTCCATTAGCCCACAGAGCCCACTGGAGGAAACAGGTACAAAGGGTAATGCTCTTAAGTTTTAAGCTCTGTACTTGGAGGTGACACACAGCAATTCTGCTCATAGCCATTGAGAGCTGGGTGCTGGGAGGCTGGGAAATGTAGTTTCCACAGGGAGGCTGGGAAATGTAGTTTCTAGGTTGACAGCTAAATAACTCTACTATTAATTCAAAAGAAGGATAGAATGGATTTTGGTGGATATCCAGCAGTTATTGCCATGGAGGTATTTTAGCAAATGAACATGGTAATCCTAATATATGATCTCATAATTTATTTAATAATCCCCCATTTTGAACATGCAAATTCACCTATATACCTATTCTTTTTTTCTCCATTTATTTCCTATAACAGATACAAGATAAACACCAGTCTGCCTAAGCTTTAAAAGAATATTTCCGTTCCCACTTGAATGACCAGTAAAGATGTAAGTCCAGTTGGCAAAGTGAAAGGAGGCACCATATACCTATTCTAACTGATTTGCCAATGAACACTTTAGTTAATGATACATAAATTTGGGGGAGTACAATTTCTAGTAAGCATCTTCCTAGAAACATCTTCTTGAAAAGAAATGACAAGCTAGTGACGAACAACCAGGCAAAGCTGAAGTGAAATGAGAGATGAGTCAAGGTCTAGAATTGTTTTTTCCCGAGCTCATTTGCTAAATGGGTATGTATGGGCTTCAGGTTGAATGTTCTCATGAAGTCCAGAACTTAACCAAGAAGAAATCTGATATGAGACCTCAAACAGCCACTCTCTTAGGATACAGGTGAACCAGAAGAAGCCAATACACCACCTAGGGGACTGCAAGAAAATACGCCATGGTGGCCAAAAAGAAAAGGAAGAAGAAAATCATATACCTGAGAAATTGCATCTTGAAGCAACTTCTTTTGCTCAGCATTGCATACCAAATAACTGCACATCACCTATCATTGCCCACAAATCTTCAAACATTACATTTAGTTTAAATCCTGGGCTTTTAATTCTCTAGGAGAATAGAAGCAGGACCCTCAGGATTTCAACATGTGATGCTTTTAAAAATGTGCTCTATTGGCTCTACGCCTGTAGCACAGTGTTTACGGCACCAGTCACATACACCGAGGCTGGCTGGTGGGTTCAAATCCGGCCCAGGCCATCTAAACAACAATGACAAGTGCAACAAAAAATAATGGCCGGGTGTTGTGGCAGGCATCTGTAATCCCAGCTACTTGGAAGGCTGAGGCAAGAGAATTGCTTGAGCCCAGGAGTTTGAGGTTGCTATGAGCTGTGACACGACAGCACTCTACTGAGGACAACATGGTGAGACTCTGTCTCAAAAATAAATAAACAAATAAAAAATAAAAATGTGAACTATTACCCATACAAAGGAGAGAACAAGGTACCATGAGTGACTGCAAAGGAAAAGATGTGTATGCACCTTTAAGTATATTAAAATACGGAGACTCCATAAAGAAAATGGAAAAAAATAAGCCATACAGTAGAATAATACTTGAACACATAAAACTGATGGAGTCCTATCCTGAATATATAAAGAACTCCCACAAATTAACAAGAAAAAGACAAACCTACCAATAGAAAAATGTACAAATAAATTTAATACACACTTCACAAAACAAAAAGGAAATCTACATGGCCAATAAATATATGGGAAAGTGCTTAACTCCATAAATAATCAGGGACATTCAAAACCTATAATGAATACCACTATACACACCAGTCAGATAAGATTCAAGTCTGGCAACACCAAGTACGAACATGGGTGTGATATACCAGAGACTTCCACACACTGCTGGTGTATATTAGTACAACCATTTTGGGGGAGAGTTTGGGACTTTCTAGTAAGTGATATAAATACTCATGTCTTATGATGCATCAATACCATGAAAAAAATCTCATAAGTGTGCATACTACATACCAAGAAACATTGTACAAAAATGTTCAGAGTAAAGTCATTTATGTACACCCAAACTGGAAACAATTCAAATGCTTATCCATAGTAAAGTGGATAAATAAACTTTTTATAACCATACTATGGAGTATTTAAACAGCAATGTAAATAAACTAGAACTTCACAACAACATAGACTGATGAGCTAAAGAAGGAAAACACAGGAGATGTTTATGTGAAGTTCAAAAACAGAAAAATCTAAATTATATTGTATAGGGATGGATAAATTACAAAGAGCCATAAAGCTGTAATAGTAGGCAGAGATTATCATAAAAATACAAGTATGATTACCCTTAAGAGGAAGGGAGGGGTGTGATTGAGAAGAGCAACGGAGGTTTCCCATGGTGCTGGCAATATTTTATTTCTTGAGTTGGGTGGTGAATACACAGATGTTTGTTTTATAATTACACATTATAGTATGCACTTCTATATTATGCACCTTTCTGTATGTGAGTTACATTTTACAATCAAGTTTTTGAAATAGAAATATGTTATGAATAACTTTATGCCAATATATTAGAAAATTGGGTAAATTCCTAGAAAACTGTGACTCTCCAAAACTGAATCAAAAAGAAATAAAATATATGAATAGTTCTATAATTAGTTGTATTAGTTTTCTATTGTTATATAACAAATGACCACAAACTTATCAATTTAAAAACACATGTTTATTACCTTGTAATTTCTGTGGGTTAGAAGTCTGGGCATGGTTTAGTTGAGTGTTCTGTGTTGAGGTCTCTCTCAAGACTGCAATTGTTATTCAGGGCTGGGGTCTCATCTGAAGGCTCAACTGGAGAGGGCTCCATGTCCAAGTTTACATGATTGTTGGTAGAATCATGTACTGCAGAGTACGGCAGAATCATGGTACTGCAGAGTTCTTGGACTATGGGCCTCAATTCCTAGCTGGTTACTGGCCAGAGGCTACCCTCTGTTTTTTGACAGATGGACCTCTCCAGCACAGCCATGTGCTTCATCAAAATACAAAAGTCAAAAAGGCAATGGGGAGAGTCTGCTAGCAAGACAGAAGTTACAACCCCGCATACTCTAATCATGGAAGTGTCATTCCATTACCTTTGCCATATTCTATTGGTAAAAAGTAAATCACACATCTCATTTACCCTGGAGGGTAGGAGATTATACAAAGGGTTGTTTCCAGGAGGCAGAAATCACTGGGGACCGTCACAGAGCCTGCCCATAGCGTGACTAAAGGAACTGAATCAGTAGTCAAATATCTTCCCATAAACAAAACTCCAGCCATTCCTGCTAAATTCTGGCAAGAATTAAAGCAACAATTCCAATCTTACATAAATCTCTGTCCTCATTTCCAATTATTCCCTTAGAATAGGAGATTAATGAGGCAAGTCTCTTGATAAATGCTGCTGAATGTTTTCCCTAAGAATGTTGTACTAATTTATACACTTCTGCTATTTTTTTTTTTTTCAGAATGTTACAGAGTTAAAAAAAAAATGTTAAGGGTACAGATGTTTTGTCTACATACTTTGTTTTTGTACATATTGAGTCAAAGTTATACAAGTAAGTGTGCCCTTCACCCAGATAGTGTGCACTGTACCCAATAGGTGTGAATTACCCATCACCTCCTTCTCCACCCCTCACTTCTACTATTTTTCTATATCTAATTTTTCTAACATTTACTGTGGAGGATTTCAAACATACAGAAGAGTTGAAATAGCTGTGCAATGAATGCATATACTATACTCACCACCTAAATTCTACAGTTGTTAACATTTTGCTAGATTTGCTTTATAATATATCTATATACTATGATAGATCTATATATTATCTATACATAATAGATCTATATAATATACATCCATCAGTGCATCTTTTTTTTTTTTTTCTTTTGGTTTATTTTTAATTGTGGAAAATTTTACATAAAATGTACCATTTTAACCATTTTTAAGTATACAGCTCTGTGGCATTATGTACATTGGCATCGTTATACCACCACCACCATCATCCACGTCCAAAACTTTTCCATCTTGAAAAACTGAAACTCTACCCACAGAGTTTCAGGAATTAAGGCCCACAGTCCAAGAACTCTTCAGTAAATAGATTCTGCCAACAGTCATGTAAACTTGGACATGGAACCCTCTCCAGTTGAGCTTTAAGATGAGACCCCCAGCCCTAGATAACAGTAGTTGAACAACTCCCCATTCCCTCTTACCCCCAAGGCCCTGGCAACCACCATTCTGTTTTCTGTCTCTATAAATTTGATTACTCTCAGTACTTCATACGCATGAGATCATTTGTCCTTTTGTGATTGACTTATTTCACTTGGCAGTTTCTTTAAGATTCTTCTATGTTGTAGCATGTCTCAGAATGTCCTTCCTTTTGAAGGCAGAATAATATTCCAGTATATATATATAGACTATGTTTTGTTTATCCATTCATCTGCTGAAGAACACTCGGGTTGCATCTACTTTTTGGCTATTGTGAATAAAAATGCATTAATTTTTTTAACCTTCTTTAATTTTTCAAGCATTATATGCATAACTAAATACAAATATAAAATAAGAACATATTTTTTATTTTTAATTATTAGGAGTACATAATAGTTACATATCTTCATAGAGTACATGTGATGCTTCGATACAGGCAAACAATGTGAACGAATCAAATCAGAGTAATTGGACTATCCATCACCTCAGGCAAAAAACACATTTATTTTTAATGTAATAAACACTTCAGCATGAATAGCATTGACTAAATTCAGTATTTGTTTACAGTTTTTTTCTTCTGAGATAAAATTTAGACACAGAGAAACATACAGAGCTTCCTCCCATGATTGTATTAATAGAAAAAAATAGCTGGGTAAGGTGCTTCATGCCTGTAATTCCACCACTTGGGAGGCCGAGGTGGGTGGATTGCCTGAGCTCACAGGTTCAGAACCACCCTGAGCTAGAGTGAGATCCTCTAAAAATAGCCATGCGCTATAGCAGGCACCTATAGTCTCAGCTACTTAGGAGGCTGAGATAAGAGAATTGCTTAAGCCCAGGAGTTTGAGGTTGCTGTGAGCTGTGACGTCACAGCACTCTACCAAGGGTGACAAAGTGAGATTCTGTCTCAAAAAAAAAAAAAAAAACAACATATATATATATATATATATATATATATATTACATACACACACACATATATATGTATTTTATATACATATATCTCAGACCAAGCTGGACATGTGGCTCGCTTCTGTAATCCTAGCACTTGGGATGCCATGGCCAGTGAATTGCTTGAGCTCAGGAGTAACAAGACCATCCTGAGCAAGAGCGAGACCCTGTCTCTAAAAATTTGGCATTGTGGCAGGCACCTCGACTAGGGATTGAATTCTACTGAAGGTGACAAGGTAAAACTTGAAAGGAAAGGAAAGAAAGGAAGGGAAAGGAAGGGAAGGGAAGGGAAAGGAGAAAGGAGGGAGAGAGAGAGAAAGGAAGGAAGAGAAAGAAGGAAAGAAAAGAAACACACAGACCTTAAGCATGCCATTGGATGAGTTTGGGCAAATACATAGGTATATCGTGTTACCCAGACCCTCATCAGTAAGTACAACACTTCCATTATTCAGAAATTCTCTTATGCTTTTTCCTAGCCAGTTGCCCCCAATCATGAGGCAGCTACTTTAAAGGTTTTGTGTTTTTTTAAAACCATAGATTGGTCTTGCTTGTTCTAGAACTTCATCCAATAAACACTCCTTTGTGTCTGTCTTCTTTCACTTGGAGCCTAATGTTTTTGAGATTCATCCAGGTCGTTGCATGGATCAATAATCCCTTCTGTTTTATTGATGAGTGATATTCTGTTTTATTGATGAGTGATATTCTGTTTTATTGATGAGTGATATTCTATTGTTTGAATACAATAAACTCCATTCTCCTGTTGATGAATATGTGGGCTGTTTCCCATTTGGGGCGGTTGTGAACAGAGCTGCTATGAACCTTGTACAAATCTTTTCGTGGATGTGTATTTTCATTTCTCTTTGGTAAATTCCACCTGTATATGGAATTACCGGTCATGGGGTATGTGAATATTTAGTTTTACCCAAAACTACCAAAGCAGGTGAGTTGTTTTAGTCTCCCACCTACAGTGTGAGAGTTCCAGTTGCTCCTCATCCTCAACAGCACTTGGTGTTGGCAGTCTTTTCATTTTTAGCTATTCTGATGGGTCATCACATTCAGTGGCATCTCATTCTGGTTTTTTAAATTTGCATTTCCTTGATTACTGATGCTATTGAACATCTTGTCTTAGCTTATTGGCCATATGGGTATCTTTCTTTATGAAATATGTTCAAATCTTTGGCTCATTTTATTTTATTTTATATATATATAGAAACCATATATATATATGTGTGTGTGTGTTTGTGTGTGTGTCATAGATCACAACCTCAAATTCTTGGGCTCAAGCAATTCTTTTGCCTCAGCCTCCCAGGTAGCTGGGACTACAGGTGCCTGCCAGAACACGGGGCTATTTTTAGAGATGAGGTCTTGCTCTGGCTCATTGGTGTCCAACCTGTGAGCTCAGGCAATCCACCCACCTAGGCCTCCCGGAGTGCTAGGATTACAGGCATGAGCCACCTCGCCAGGCCCCTTTGCTCATTTTAAAATTGAATGTTTGTCTTTTTATTATTGAGTTTTAAACATTCTGTATGTGATCTGGAAACAAGCCATTTGTCAATATAGATGCTTTGTGACTATTCTCTTTCATTCTTGGCTTGTCTACTCGTGACTTTTGATAAGCAGAAGTTTTAAATTATGATGAAGTCTATCCTTTCTTAATGGTTATTTCTTTCCATGCCCAATCTAAGAAACCCTTGTCTACCTCCAGATTGCTTTTCTCCTGTTTTCTTCTAGAACATTTATGGTTTTAGTTCTACATTCAATTCTGACAACAACTTACAAGAGTTAGATACTGTCTTTTCCCGCTTTATAGGGGAGGAAACTAAGGACAAAGGCTATGTAGCTTGCATGTGCGCGCACACATGCACACCCCGCAGACTCCTAGTACTGGGATTAGGATCCAGGAGTTCTGGCACTGAACTACGTACCACTTCAAAAATGTGCTGTGGTGCTTCCTCCACAAAGGAGTTGGGTTTCTGGAGAGAAGAAACCCAGGGCCAGTGGCCTTGTCTTTTCCTTCAGAAAGAGAGAGCTGGGCACCAGGGCCTGGAGGAGGGAGGCGACGCTGGTAGCACTGAGTCACCAGTGACCCAGGAGGGGCTGGACCGACCTGGCCAGGCTCCCCTGACTGTGCCAGTCTGGGTCCCGCCCCTCCACAGGCCATGATAAGGGGTCTCGAATCCTGTTCGTCCCCTGAGGGCAGCTTTTCTCTTGGGCAAGACTTAGTTTATATTCCTTTTGCCTTCAATCAGCACCATAGCTAGATGGTTCATTCCTGTTACAAACCTTTACTCATGAAGAACCAAACTCTTGGGTACACTTTTGCCCACATCGAGTGAAAGTCCTCCCAGGACTTTACTACCAGGCGTAGAAGAATAAGGACACATCTTGGATGAGGCTGCCCCTCCCTGGGCTCTCTCCAGAGTCCTCCCTGTTCCTGCTTCTTAGCAGCCTCCGTCTCCTTTTGGCATTCAGGGTCCACACCTCAGCCAATGCACAAAGCACTCTCTTTGTTTTCACGCCTGCGGTGACAGTCCCAGCTGCCACATCAGCGCAATTATTTTTGCACTTCTGGATGGCCCCTGTCCTCCCCTGAGGACTAAGTATGTGACACTCCCTCCTCTCTCACTGCCTCTCAGACTCAAGAGCTCTGACTCCAGGAGAAGCAGCAGCATCACCCGTTGTCATGGTGCCAAGCATGTGCCGCTTCCCACAGCTCAGCAGGAGGGTGTCCCACCATGCTGTGAGACCTCATCCCGGTCACAGGTACCAGGGGAGATCTGTGCACTCTCTGGGCACCAGCCTATTGTATATCTTCACAGTCTTCACAAAATGTCAGCCTCTCAGTGGAAGGCAGTGTCACGCAGGACACTGACCAGGGACATTCAGTAAGGTCATGAGTGGAGGCGCAGGGGCACCAATCACTGCAATCCTCTGCAAAGGTGCTTCTGTATGAGGCAGTCCACAGATGGCTGGCTGAGCCCCAAGGGCACAGTTGTAGCCACACAGAGGTGATGGGAACCAGGTTGGCTTCAGTGGGAGGCAGTGCCCACTTCAGAGGCCGGGCTGAGCCTCCCTGCCTGCCTCCATGGCCATTTTGTTCATGGGCCCATGGACTCTTGACTGGCTGAGGCTTATAGGAGACTTTCAGAACTCAGGACATCTCTGTGTAACAATTTGTCCTCCTCTTGGAAAGCAGATGGAATTAACAAACTGTGACTATTAAGCAGGTTATACCAGGAGATAAATTATACATATTGCAACAAGGAGGGAGAGAACATGTGATGTTTGCAAAATTCCTAAGGGAATTTGTCCTTGTCCTGGAAAAAAAAAATGCTGGCTTGCTATTTAGTATTTCTTTATTTTATTTATTTATTTATTTGAAACAGAGTCTTATCCTATTGCTCCAGGTTAGAATGCACTGGGGTTAGCTCACAGCAACCTTAAACTCCTGGATTCAAAGGATCCTCCTGTCTCAGCGTCCTGAGTAGCTTGAGACTACAGGCGCCTGCCTTGTCCATCACCCAGCTAATTGTTTCTATATTTAGTAAAGATGGAGGTCTCTCTTGCTCAAGCTGGTCTCGAACTCCTGAGCTCAAGAGATTCTCCCACCACAACCTCCCAGAGTGCTGAGATTACAGGCTGAGCCACCTGAACAGCCTGCTCAACTTTTCTATTAGAAAATTAGGCTCTGTGTGCCTCAAATAAGGTAAGAATGTTGTGCTGAGATGTCACGCTGACACTGCCTCAAGTGGGGGAGAATCACGACCCAATTATGACCAATTCTGTCCCCAGGGAATAATGGTTTGTTGTCACTTGACATTTTTAGTGCAGGATAATGGCCAGGGAGAAACTGTAGCTCTGTATCTAAGGTCTGTATGTATCTCTTGTTCTAAAATGCGTGTCCCATTGCAAATGGAAGTATCAAAAGTAAGGCCTAGGTGTGGTTGGCATATCTTCTCGAATTTTGCCCAGGTCCTAATAATATAGAAAAGGATGATGGTGATGCCCACAGATGTCACCTGACTGTAAAGAAACTCTTTGAGAGGTGGGGAGCTTTGGTGAATAGTAACCTAGGAAGAACATTCTCTCACAATCTGGGCCCATCTAGAGCCCAGCCATGTAGCACTAACCCAGTGCCTTGTCACCAACCCTCCTGTCTCCCTCCTTCCAAGTCCCTGCCCACCCCAGCCACTGCCCAGGGTCACTGCAAAGCCCAACCTCTGGACACCTCTCCCTCCATACAGAATAGACCCCACCCTGTACTGCTACAGGCCCTGGGAGGGTCTCTCCTGGGTCCCACTGGTGGGGACGTGCAGCAGAGCCTCAGCAATGGATTTGGGGCTGACTGCTGAGGGACCATCTGTTCACATGCTGTGGAGAGAGCTCAGAGTCGCTCAGGAATGACCTGGAAGGCTCATCTTGGGTTGCCTGGCAACTAGCAAGCTGGGACCAACGGCTCTCTGTCCCTGAAGGAGGGGCAGTACATGAGCTCAGCTTCCCACGGGAGGAGGATGGGGTGGGGCAGCGAGCCCTGGGGAAGCCTGCACTCCCACATGCTGACAGTTCAGTTCAGACTGCTCAGCGTTTGAGCACAAAATACCCATGATCCCTACCCCATCTCCCCAAGGTCATTCTCATTCCCACCTCTGAAAAGGGAGAGCATGGTGGGGGGGGGGGGGCGCCCCCTCTGTTCCATGTCGCTTCCGGTGCATTAGTATCTCTGCCTGACAGTCTTCCTCAGGTGATACTGCTAGCATTCTCTGGGGCTCTTTGCATGGCACAGGTGCAAGGATGGACTGGTCCTAGGGTGTCGGTGGAAGCAGGGGTCAACTAGGAAGCCCAAGGAGGGACTCTGGGGAAGGAGCCACCTTCCCTGCAGCTCATCTGGGCTTCAGGACACGCCTGTGCTCAGCCCTCACCCATGTGTGCCCTCTCCCCTTGGAGGACAGAGGCTGCTGGGCTCACCTGACTTCGTGGCAAGGCCAGACAGCACTTAGCTCTCATCACGTGGGCCCCAGGGGCCACATGTCAGGCTTTCCATCTCCCAAGGGCCCACCAAAAGCAGGAACTGTTTTTCAAAACAAGAACAGTGGCTGGCAGAAGAGGCACAGCTTCACACTAAAATCCTGGCTCCTGAGCTGAGTTTTGTCTCCTGGAGCTTGTCACAGGCTCTATAAGGGCATCTCAATATGCTGCAGACACTCAGGGCCTCAGATGGTTCCAGCAAGCTTTGGAGCAACTGCTATGTGTCAGGGCAGGGGGGTGGAGGATGTTGGTGTCCACACCAGCCAGGACCCTCCAGGGACAGAGCTGCCTCCTGGGGAGGGCTATTCAGCTCCTGCCACAGGGGATGAATACAGATGTCCTGAGGCCCTTTGTGCTTAACCCCTGCCTTCTACCCCTCCCTGCCTCCTCCTCCCAAATTCTGCCTGCATTAGTTCTATCCATGGGATCAGAATAGACTCCTGATTTTCTTAAGAATTACAAGAAGCAGTTTGGTGCCCGTATCTCAGTGGTTAGTGCATGGGTCAGATACACTGGGGCTGGCGGGTCTGAACCCGGCCCAGGCCTGCTAAACAACAATGACAACTACAACTACAAAAAAAAGCCAGGCGTGTGGTGGAAGCCTATAGTCCCAGCTACATGGGAGGCTGAGGCAAGAAAATCGCTTAAGCCCAAGAGTTTGAGGTTGCTGTGAGCTGTGACGCTATGGCACTCTACTGAAGGCAACTCTGTCTCAAAAAAAAAATAAATAAATAAATAATAAAGAATTACATGAAGAAATAGCATGAAGCACAGTGTTCTCAAATGTGAGTGTGCATCAGAACTCTCTGGGTGAGGAATTTGTTTCACTGAGAACTGCTCAGGTCCCAACTCTGGAGAGTCTAATTCAGCAGAGCTGAGGTGGTACCCTGGAACATGCATTTTAAACAAGCTCTCCACCCCTTGATTCTTATTCAGGTAGTTGGCCATCTACAATTTGAGATATATGGGTAAGTTCTACTCCTATATCAGCTGGAATTAATTTAAGCTGTGAGTGATGGATACCTAAAATAACAAGAACCTAAATGTTTTAGAAATTTATTTCTCCCACTTAAATGTGTAGGAACACAGTCCAGGCTGGTATGGTGATACTGAAATCATTAGGGACCTAGACTTCTATTTTGTTGTTCCCAAATCCTCCAAATGCACCTTTTGCCTCATGGTCCAAAATGGCTGCTCCAGCTCCAGCCATCATGCCTCCATTTTATCCATCAGTTGTTGACAAATACCTTTTTTCCTCTATATGTTTGTAAGAAACACCAGAAGCCCTGGTAGGGCTCAAAGTATATCTGTATAGTCTTGGCTTGGAGGTGTCAACTCTGGTTTTCTGGCATTAAGGTGGCCTATAAAAATCTTTTTTTTTTTTTTTTGAGACAAAGTCTCAAGCTGTTGTCCTTGGTAGAGTGATGTGGCATCATAGCTCACAGCAACCTCAAACGCTTGGGCTCAAGCAATCCTCTTGCCTCCGTTTTTCTATTTTTAGTAAAGACGGGATCTCACTCTTGTTCAGGCTGGTCTTGAACTCGTGAGCTCAAGCAATCTACCCACCTCAGCCTCCTCGAGTGCTAGGATTACAGGCATGTGCCACCACACCCGGCCAATGTAACCATGAATGTAACTCTTCCAACAGTTCTGAGGGAGGTCCTACTGTTTCTTGTTTTCCAGAATAGGGACACACATACACACCCCTAAACTATACAAATTAAAGGATTAGCTTTGCCTGCTTATTCTGTAAATGACTCTGAGCAAGTTCATTGCTGACAAAACCAAATAGGAAAACCATGCTGAGTTCAGGCTGGGTGAAATTCACCACCCTAGACCTGGTGTGTTGCCAACAACACCTTGACAGAGTCAGCCCTCTGCCAGCCAGAAGGAAGAGCGCTTTCTTCCCTGATGTCTGTCTATAAACCAGCAGGGGTGCCCCATAAGATCGAGGCAAGTTTTGCTCAAACCCCTTCCCATGTCCTGAATCATGAGAAGCCCTCCCCACATTCTCTGTATGCTCTTGGTGGTTCTGTTCTCAGGGTACTTCTAGCTTTGAAGCCAGACTTCTTGCTTCTGCTGAGCTCTTCTGTCTGTGCATGTACGGACCCTGGAGGTGAAATCAATTGCTAGGCTCTGGCTTCTCCAGTGGGTCTCCTATTGGTGCAGTGCCAGGCACAAAGTAGATGCTCAATACATGCTTGGTGAGTAATAATGATAATAACCATCATTTAATGAGTGCTTACCGCACTCCAGGCTCTGTGCTAATAGCTTGACATATATTACACCATCTGATCCTGACAACTGCCAAGAATTTCATTTTACTGATAAGGAAACTAAGTAAGACTCACAAGGGTTAGGTACTTGCCAAAGGTCTCATAGCTGGTGAGTGGAAGAGCTGAGATTTCGAGCTGCAAACTCTTTTTTTTTTTTTTTTTCTTTGAGACAGGATCTCACTCTGTCACCCTGGGTGGAGTGCCATGGTGTCATCATAGCTCACAGCAACCTCAAACTCTTGGGCTCAAGAGATCCTCTTGCTTTACCCTCTCAAGTAGTTGGGACTACAGGCACCTGCCATAATGCCCGGCTAGTTTTTCTATTTTTAATAGAGATGGGGGTCTCATTCTTGCTCAGGCTGGTCTCAAACTCCTGAGCTCGACCTGCCTTGGCCTCCCAGAGTGCTAGGATTATAGGTGTGAGCCACTGTGCCCAGTAAACTTTTAACCACAATGCTTAGCTGTCTACAGCCACATGCACCTACAGACCCAGGCACCTGCCATCCTGAGAAGTGCAGAGCCTGTCCAGGTTGATGGCTCTGTGGACTGACACCACAAGAAGAATGAGGGTTTTGTTTGGGCTTCCAAGGATTCTAACAACTGCATGACACTCTGTCCAGTCTCTTCTGTTCCCTGCGTCCAACTCCCAACAGCCCCCCCCCACCAGTGATCACGTGCAGCACAGAATGGAGGCCACGTACACTGTGGAGGGAGGAGGAGGACAGGCCTTGCATCCATCGGGGAATTGGAAACAATTTCCAGAAAAGCAGCAGAGCTCGCCACTGAGAGGCTGGACTCTTGCCTGCCACTCTTCAGCTTCCAGCAAGCCCACGGGGATTAAACAAGTTCACCCAGGTCACAGAAAGCACTTAGAAAGGCAGCTGTGCACTGCCCACCCTCCAAGGGCTGGCCATCATGATGACAATATCAGCAAAGGCTAGTCCCCGCAGAAGGCAGCCACCCTGGAGAGGGACAGATGCCCTTTGTCTTCCTTTTTTATAAATAAGATGGTTTTTACACAGCAAGTGACACATAGTCAACTAAAGAAAATGTAAAGATTCTGCTTTTAAAAAATCACCTACAATCCCTCCCTCCAAAAACGTCATCTTTCAGGTCTTCTGTTTGACTAAAATCACAGTGATTTGGAGGTGACTGTGATGTATGGTCCTCTCACCCCATCAGCATCTGCCTGTCCCCCTGTCTAGTCACCTAAGATACCAGTTTGCTAAGGGAGTGATGTCTCAGAGAGGAGAGGCTGAAGAACAGGCCATGCAAATGCAGCTGGCCTGTGCCCAAAAGAATTTTACAAGCAAAGCATTTCAGTGACTTTGAAAAGGTAAACCAGAGCTGCCAGCCCCTGCTTAAAACCTTGCAACAACTTCTCATGTTTAGGAAAAGGCTCCGATCTCTAAGGTAGCCTGCAGTGCCTCATAAAACAAGAAAGACATCTGGGAGAAGCATGGCTCTGTCCTTTCCCCTTGGCATGCTGTCAGAGGCCGGGAGGCACAGGGGTTAGAGGTTGGGGCTCCATAGTTGGGCCACTGGGGTGCTTTCCTGGGGAAGAGAGCAAGGGAAGAATGGTATGAAACAATCACGGTACCCCATGCCCCATGTCTGCGTCTTGGTCTGCATGAATTAGCTTCATGGCTTTGGACAAGTTATTTATGCCTCTCTGTGCCTTTATTTCCTCATCTTTAAAATGGAAATAACAGCATCTACCTCCTAGGACTGTTTTAAGGGTGAAAGATGCTGAGTGAGGTGCTTGGCACTGCCCTGGCACATGGAAAGTCCTTGATAAAGATGAGCTGCTGGTGCTATGATTGTGGAGGTGGGGGATCTTTCCAGAATGCCCTTCTGTCTCATTGACCAAAACACTATCCTGCCCCCGCTCCAAACAAATGATTGGCAGAGAAGAGTGGGAATATGGTTATTATACAACACCTGAACAAAAACTCCAGCTTCTGTCTGCATAGATTGTGCTTCTCCAAGTGGATCAAAACCACTTGAGGGCTCAAAAGCAGATTTCCACCCCCAGAGGTCCAAGGTCAAGAATTTGCATTTCTCATAAGTTTGCAGATGCTGCTGTTGTTCCAGAGACTATACTTTGAGAATCCCAGCCCAGCAGAGAAATAGAAGTATAGTCCAGTCTCCCCCTGTGGGCTCGGCCCCTAGAGACCAGGATGAGGCGAATGCAAATCCCAGCTGGACTGTGGCTGTGCAAAGACCTCTGTAATTTCTGCCAGCTCTCAGGGCTTACGTTTTCCTGGCCACTGTCCTGCATCTGCTGATTTCTTACAGCTGTTGCCTTTTTATTTCTCTCCTGGAACTGACCCAAATGAGGGACAAGGGCTGGAGGACATTTTCCCCTGCTCCCGGAGCAACTGTGGATACAGGGCTGTTGTGTGAGTGGGATTTCAGAGGCCCCCTCACTGAGGTTCAGAAAGGCCTTTACTCCCTCCCTTCCTCCTCTCTCCCATGGGCAACCAGGACTAGTCCGATCTAGTCCTCCCTGTGGCCAAACCCCTGAACAGAGATCAGGGCTGAGAGTCATGGAAATCCCTCTATGAGGAGGACTCAGGACACTGAGGCAGAGCCCCAGCCTGGGGAAGGGGGTGCTCCTTATCTGAGCAACCCTGAGCACAGGCAGGAGACTGCCAAAAACTGGGCTGGGTGGTTCCGAACACCTGTCTCCCCAGAGGTTGTGTGGGAGTACAAGGGGCCTGGGTGGGGACTGGACTTCAGGCCTGAGTGATCCTGATCCTGAGACGGAGCCAAGGAACACTAGTGGGAGCACCCAGACGTCTGTGAAAGTAGAGTAGAGGCTCCCTCCCACTTCTCCTTCCGATCTCGAAATCGCTCGCAACAGGCTCCTAAAAGAAATCACTAGTGCTTTAGAACCTCAGAGGTGGAGAGCTTGCTAGCCAGGTGAAGGAACCCCCCCAAGGTCCAGAGGCACTGGTCTGGGGGACAGTTTAGAAAACTAAAGGAGGTTGGTATCTTTCTAATGCAGTTTGATTTTACCCTCCCAGGTTCTGAAAAAGTGACCGTGTCCTCCTCTGAATTTCCTAAAGATTCTGAGGGGCTCAGACAGGCCCTGGAGTGGGAAAAGGGGGGCTTTTAGGCTGTCAGCTTACTCTGAAATTTAAATTTCCAATGCACCTGAAGGAGTCCACAGGGGGACTTTCGTTATTTATAACTACGGCTTCCTTCCAAGGAGAGTGGATCCTGCTTCATTAAATAAAAGGCCCTTTTGTTCTGAGCCCCCTTGTTGGGTTTGGCTTGGCAAAAGCAGCCTGGTTTGGGAGGAGAAGGAGGGGCTGCGGAGAGCGGAATTGCTGGGTGTCCTGTGTAAGAAAAGGAGGCTCTTGGGGGCACCAAGGTGGCTGAGAAAGAAGACGAGGAGCCAGTGGCCTTGGGTAGGCAGGGAGCCCTGTAGGGAGGTGGGAGGAGGCTGAAAGATGGGGAAGGAAACAGCTTGTAACAATAAGAGTGTCCCAGTGCCACCTTCAGCTGTGCTGAACAGCTCTATAACTCTTCCAGGGACCCACAAATCTTCAGTGAAATTCTGCTTACAGAGCAATCTAGTATTCATGGTTTCTTGGGAGAAGAAACGGGCTGCATCCTACGTTTGAGTCAATTCCAGGGCAAAAATAAAGGGAACAGCTGCTTGAATTCAGCAGAAGCAGGAAAGCAGAGCCACATAATTGTGAGTCTGAGAATCGGCAGGCTTTTCTCTTCCAGAGCCTGAGAAGGTAAAATCAAACCACAGTGGAAAGATACCACCTTCTGGAGTCTTCCAAACCCCTGTTCCCCATTCTGGACACCTCAGGGGTTCCCTTGCCTGGCCAGTAGGCTCTCTGCCTCTGAGGCTCAAAAACCCCAGCGATTTCTTTCAGAATTCTGTTGTGAGCAATTCCGAGAGCTGTGGAAAGTCAGGGTTGGGGCCTGAGCCAACCTTCTGTAAACCGGAATGGGCCGGCCGATCACAGCTACAAACTGTGGGTTCCACCACAAAGGCAGACCTTTGCCCCCTCCGTGTACCTTGTGACTCCCAGGTGGCTGATGACTGATGAGAGAGTACTGCATTTGTTCCACTCCCCTCTCTGGTGATTGGGTTGTGGGGGGAGCATCTGACCCTGTTCTGGCCAATGAGCCAGGAGGAGGAGTCTGTTGGGGACTTCTGGGAAGGAGTTTCCGCCCTAACAAAAAGGGACAAAGGCCAGCTTGGTGGCTCTGGTTTGTAATCCTAGCACTCTGGGGGGCCCTAGTGGGAGGATCCCTTGAGTTCCAGACCAGCCTGAGCAAGACCTCGTCTCTATTAAAAATAGAAAAATTAGGCTCAGTGCCTGTGGCTCAAGCAGCTAAGGCTCCAGCCACATACATCTGAGCTGGCAGGTTCTAATCCAGCCCAGGCCCACCAAACAACAATGACGGCTGCAACGAAAAAGTAGCCGGGCATTGTGGTGGACGCTTGTGGTCCCAGCTACTTTGGAGGAAGAGGCAGGAGAATCACTTGAGCCCAAGAGTTGGAGGTTGCTGTGAGCTGTGATGCCACAGCACTCTACCCAGGGCGACAGCTTGAGGCTCTGTCTCAAAAAAAAAAAAAATAGAAAAATTAGCTGGGTGTCGTGGTAGGCACCTGTAGTCCCAGCTACTTGGGAAGCTGAGACAGGAGAATTGTTTAAACACAGTAGTTTGAAATTGTTGTGAGCTAGGTCGGTGCCGCAGCATCCTAGCCTGGGCAACAGAGTGAGATTCTGTCTCAAAAAAAAAAGTCTACCTCAAGACCTCTTAAGATAAAGTTCCCAGGCAAGCATGGTGGCTCACACCTATAATCCTAGCAATTATTGCTTGAGCCCAGGAGTTTGAGATCAGCCCGGACAATACAGCTAGACCCTATCTCTACAATAAATTAACAAGGTATAGTAGCATGTGTCTGTAGTCCCAACCACTGAGGAGGCTGAGGCAGGAGAATAGCTTGAGCCCAGGAACTTGAGGTCGCAGTGAGCTATGATGACATCACTGCACCCTAACCTGGGCAACAGTGAGATTCTGTCCCCAAGATAAAATAAAAAATTAAACAACCAACTCTTTAGGCAACTTTTAGTTGTGGATTCTGTTACTTGTAGCCTAAAGCTTTCCAGCCAATGCATACATAAAAGCTTCATATCTATTATTTTACAATAAGAAATAGAACCACCTAACCCACAGGACACTGGTGTTTATTGATGAGAATACTCACCCTGGCGGCAGACCATCACATTGAATGTACTAGTGCTCTCAAATGTATAGTTTCTCTTTCTTCTTTAATAAAAAGCACCGTCATAGTTTAGCCAGGCACACATCGCCTAGTCTCCCTTGCAAGTAATGAGGCTGAGCCCCACTTTAGAGAAGAAATATGAATAGAAGTGACGTGTGCCACAGGACTGGGCACGTTCCCACCGTGCTCTTCTCTCTGCTAGCAAGAATGCAGCAAGCGTTGGAGCTCCCCTTTGGTCCAGGTGCAGCAGAACCATTTTAAGAGTGGGCAGAATTATTGTACCGGACCTGAACCACTTACCTGGGACCTCTTGCATACAAGAAAATAAATAATCTTATTGAAGTTACTATATTTTTGGATTGTTTCATTGCAGCAGATCTACATGAGGGTCTAGAACAGTGATTTTCCACTGGTGTGCTGTAAGAGGATCTTAGGTGTGCTGTGAAAATTTTTAAAGATCACTAATTAAATTATTTTCCAAAGAAGTTCAAAGCACAGTAAGTATATATGTTTTTCTTTTTCTTTGATCAACATAAGTTAAGTGTGCAGCGGAAGCTTAACTATAGGTTCAAGTGTGCTGTGAGATAAAAAAGATTAAAAAACACCACATGTCAAGTGGAAATGGTGGCACAGAAATACTGTTCTGTGAGTATTACTGTGACCCTTTCTATCATTTAGCTGTTGCTGCATAACAAACTACCCAAAATTTAGACCTTAAAACAGTAATGATTTGCCAGGCGCGGTGGCTCTTGCCTGTAATCCTAGCACTCTGGGAGGCCGAGGCAGTTAGATCACCTGAGCTCAGGAGTTTGAGACCAGCCTGAGCAAGAGTGAGACCCCATCTCTGCTAAAAATAGAAAATCTCTGAGGTGGGTGGATTGCTTGAGCTCAGAAGTTCAAGACCAGCCTGAGAAAAATCGAGACCCTGTCTCTACTAAAAATAGAAAAACTGAGGTAAGAGGATCACTGGAGCCCAAATGTGAGGTTGTTGTGAGCCATGATGCCACAGCACTCTACCCAGACAGACAGCTATCTCAAAAATAATAAATAAATAAATAAATAAGTAAATAAAATAGAAAAATGAAAAACCTACCTGAGCGTTGTGGTGGGCATCTTAAGTCCCTGCTGCTCAGGAGGCTAAGGCAAGAGGATGGCCCGAGCCCAAGAAACTGAGGTGGCTGTGAGCTATGATGACACCACAACAGTCTACCCAAGGTGACAGTCTCAGGAAGGAAGGAAGGAAGGAAGGACTTTTCCAGAGACTTGGAGTCAGTAGAAAGGAACGCTTGAGTTGAGATAAAGGGGTCTGCTGTCATGGGATGCTATACCAGAGTCAGGTTGGAAAGCAAGCCACATTATACTGGGTTAATTTAAAAACAAAACAAAACAAAGAAAAACCTGTTTAACAAGATTTTAGGGTTTGTAAGGGATGACTTAACCTTTGCCTTGAGTGACCTTAGGTCCTGTCTGCAATTAGTCTAAACTTTAAAAGGGAAAGACTATAATGAGGTATGCCAAATCTCCCTTCCCTTTATGGCCAAAAACTTGGTTTTAAGTTTTTTCTTGGGTCCCTTGGCCAAGAGGGAGTCCATTCAGTCAGCAGGAGGCTTAGGATTTTACTTGTAGTTTACAACAGGATAAGGCTGTGTGGCCCAGATTTGCCTCAGTGGGACTTAAGGCACCAAAGACAGCCATGCAGAGCTGTCCCCACAACATCTATTCTGGGGGGAAGGGAAAGGGAAATCCCTTTGGAAACCGTGGAAAGGAGCCCAATCCGTTGGAAGCAGTTGCTGGCTTCCATGTCCTCTTCCAGTATATCCTGCTTCATCATGAAGAAAGCCAAAGTTCACAACTCCTCTGATATTCAAAACACCAGATTTTTGAGTGCCCTTCCCATTAATGGACAGAAATCTCTTTTCTTCTCCTGAGGTAGGTCCAAGGATCCCTGGGTGTCTAATAGACCAGAGGAGGCCATCTTGGTTTGGTTTTCCTGGCAAAGAAGGGAACAAGAAAATCTCATCTAGACCTTTGAGGGGCCCAGCTTTCCTTAAACCAGAAGTTCCAGCAGGTTCTCAGAGCACATATGGCCTTGGCAAAACACCCGGGGACCTATCCTGATAGAATGACTCAGGGATGTTGCTGTGGTTTGAATATTTGTCCCTTCCAAAACCCATGTTGAAATTTAGTTCTCAATGTAGCAGTATTGAGAAGCAGGTCCTTTAAGAGGTGATTGTGGGTGGTGCCTATGGCTCAGTGGGTAGGGCGCTGGCCCCATATACCAAGGGTGGTGGGTTCAAACTCAGCCCTGGCCAAACTGCAACAAAAAATAGCTGGGTGTTGTGGCAGGCGCCTGTAGTCCCAGCTACTTGGGAGGCTGAGGCAAGAGAATCACCTAAGCCCAGGAATTGGAGGTTGCTATGAGCTGTGTGATGCCACGGCACTCTACCGAGGGCAATAAAATGAGACTCTGTCTCTAAAAAAAAAAAAAAAAGAGGTGATTGTGTCATGAGGGCTCTGCTGCTGTCATGAGTGATTAATCTATTCATGGATTAGTGGATTAATGGGTTATCATGAGAGTAGGACTAGTGGCTTTATAAAAGGAAGAGAGACCTGAGCTAGCATCTCATCCCCTCACCACATGATGCCCTGCACCACTTCAGGACTCTCTGCAGAGTCCCCACCCACAAGAAGGTCCTTATCTGATGTGGCCTCTTGACCTTGGACTTCTCAGACTACATACCTATTAAAAAATGAGTTCTTTTTCTTTATAAATTACCCAGTTTCGGGTATACTAAGGAACAGAAAACAGACTAAGATGCCCCATTACACAAAGCAAAGAAGTCCACGGCATGGTACAAGTGTCTCCTAGGACGCTGAGTCAGGCTGCACACTTCCCAGGAAAGGAAGGGAGACTTCTCTTGGCCTGCTCGGGCTCGCTTCTTCCCTCAGGGAAAGGTCGTCCTCCAAGGGTTTCATGCTTCTTCTTCCCCTGCCCACCTTGTAATTCTCATGCTTTGCATCCTATCATCCTCCATCTCACTGCCTGCAGGCCCCAGGTGCTCAGAGACCAGGGGCCTTCCCCCTGGGGTTCCCTTCCCAAATAGCCCCACTCTTTCCTCTCAGAGAGTCTCCTATCAGGAAAGTCCTGAGAGGCTTGCCAACAGCACTGTGGTGACCTCTGTCCTGTTGTTGTCACAGTCATGGGCTGGGGACAGGGACCCTCACCCTAACTCACTCCCCACCTCCCATGGTAGGAGGAAGGTTTTCTTCCTCCATGCCACACATTCCTGAACCTAGGATATAGGGGAGGGACAGGAGCCAGGGAAACCCTGCATAGTAGCCTCAGTGGGACAGGCATGACTTCTGGGGGCCCCATGCCACAGCCCCTGCCACCACTCTCGCAGTGCCCTAGCATAGACCTCTCTGTCATGATGACCTTCAGGACCCTGCCTGTCCACCTCTATCTTCGGACCAGCTCTCCCTACCCCAGAGCAGGGGCCTCCACTGAGAAGGGAAGGGAGGTCAGCCCAGAGCTCCTTGCCTGCTGAGGTGGGGTGGGACTGCGTAGTTATTCCTACCACATTCTGGGGAACTTTTCAGACCCCTGGGAAGGGCTGGGAGGTGGGGAGAGACCTGGGGGCAGCCTTCCAGCTACCCTCCGGCCTGAGCAATGTTGTAGTGTAGCAGAGAGGGCCTGCACTCCTGTCAGGACAGCCCTGAAGAGCAGGAGCAGGAGGCTCCTTCCCTCCTATAAAAAGGGAACAATATGAGCTTGAGGAGATTATAGAAATTATAGAAATAAAGTCACTCATTTGACCTCTCTGAGGTGAATTTCTAGGGCAGAAGACACACCAGGAGTCAGGGCAGGCTGGGCCGGGGCCGGGACCAGGGCCGGAGCTGGGCATGGCAGCATTTCACCTCAGAGAGGTGGGTCATGCCCCTTTGCTTGCAGCAAAGCAGGTCAAGCAGAGACAAGGACTGCTCCTCGACATATAAAAATCTGGAGAACCTCAGGAATATGATTTGTAGGCCTGGACACATGTTTGTCAAATGAAAGAACGACAAAAGCAGTGAATGAATGAATTCAGCACTCTGTGAAATCCTGACATCCTGAACCGACTCCGCTGAGGATGGGCCTAGGCGCCACCTGCTGGCCAGCACTGACTCTGGCTGTGCCTGCTACAGGAGGAAGGTGTCACCTGAACAGTCCAGGAGATGATGAAAGGAACAGGACCAGGCTCTCTCCAGATGTCGTGCTCCCTCAGAAGCCACTGCTACCTGATTTATCCTGACCTTTCTGAGGGTCCGCCAAGAAAACATACCAAACCCTCAGAAAAGGCACAAGAGATTCCTGGGTGTCTGTCCTTTCAGAGAAGGACCAGGTATCAGCTAGGTGACCTCCAATCATCTGATCTGATTCTGGAAGGGTGTATGCTTTTGATCGCCTTTGATAGGCTTTATAATTATGTAAGGATAGAGTCAACTATTAGAAAAGAGAGCATACTGTGCTCTCCTAACTATTCTGTCCGGCAAAAAATGTAAATACCTATAAGTAAATTCTCATTTAAGCTTATTTTGACATCTTGCTGATTCACCAGTTAATGAGTCAAAGAAAATATTTAGCATGTTTTCATTTTTATTTGTATGAGGGTCGTGGTTTTATATTTTTGAAAATTAACTCACACAAAAAAAAAAAAAGAAAAAGGAAAGAAAGAAATGAAAATTTACTCAACCAGGTCCTGGGTCCTTAAGGAATCTACAAAGTCTCTCACATCCTTCCTCCCTACCCCCAACCTATTCAGTGGGACCAGCAACTTCATCTCCTGGGTCCCCACTGTGCCCAGACCTAGCCTCACCCCCTAGACTCTCAGATTCTGAGGACAGGGCCAGGTCTGATCCTTGCTGGCACAATACAGCTTAATAGATGCTGCTGAGTTAATTTATACACATGCTTAATTTGGGCCACACTTCACTACTGGTTGATGGAGGGTAGATGGGAAAGGCAATTCCTGCTCATGGCCTAACGCTTCTGAGCCTCAGTTTCTGCATCTGTGAAATGAGGACAATGTTTCCTATGTATGCAGCATACAGATGGGAAGGAAGTCTTAAGTGACTCCTGCATGTTTCCCATTTCCTTCTTTTGGTTTATTTTCCCACCTCCTACCCCACCCCCAGGATGCTGAGAATAGGAACCTGGTCATTTTCTCTGGCTCCCCACACCCACTCCAAGGCCCATGGATGGTTCAGTTAAGTCCTCCTGCCTGGTTCATGAATGACAAGAGAAGGGGAGATGGCCTACTTAGCAGAAGACTCAGGTTCCAATGCTGGAGAGACTGCAGGAGAAGCATGGGGGGCCAGGTGCTTAAATACGGACAGGAAAACCCTACGAGACAAACCAAAAGGAGACAGAAGCTGGAAGTGGCTGCATTTCAAGCAGATCCATGTCCTGGCACAAAGCCCCAACCCACCCCAGGACAGAGGAGTCTACCTGTTTCTTCCTCCCCTACTCCCCCAAAGCGTTTCCTCTGCTAAGAAACGCCGTGAGTCCCATATAACTGGGATTCAGGTGTCATCTTGTGGCCATTCCTGGAACTGCCAGCCCAAGCTGAGTGGAGCCCAGTGGTGGAGGGCAGAGGCAGCTAAGCCAACTCTTCAACTTTCCCGTCCTCCAGCCTCCTCGTCCACCAGGTTCTCCTTTCCATTTATTGAGCGCTGGCTGTATGCTAGGCTCTGTGATCATCCTTTCAAAGGCCTTTGGTACGTTTATTTCTTGGAACAGCCTTAAAAGGCAATTATACTTAAGATATACTTAATACCAAACAGACACAGAGAGATGAGAGAGGTTTCCCAAGTCCACACAGCTAGGAAATTGATCAGAATAGCTTTTCTCTGTAGAAGAAAGGGACAGTAAGGCCAGTAAGTTTGTCCTGCCTTTTAACAGCCATTTGGCCTTGGGATCTTTCAGCTCTAATTCAAATACATTTTGGTGCTGATTCTGTGCAAGACCCTGGGATCTACTGCAAAGCTATCTTAGTCCCTGCTAATCCCCCTCACAGCACCTATCACTGGTCACCTGGCCTGATTCATTTGTTAAGTGTCTATCTCCAAAGACTGTGGGTTTCCTGAGAGCAGGGGTCTTGTCTGTTCTCTTCACTGTTGTGTCCCCAGAACTCAACATGAATCTCAGAACACAGAATAGGAGCCCAGTAAACATCTGTGATTGAACTAATAATTCTCATAATGAGGCCGGGTGTGGTGGCTCACACCTGTAATCCTAGCACTCTGGGAGGCTGAGGCTGGTGGGTCACTTGAGCTCAGGAGTTCCAGACCAGCCTGAGTAAGAGCGAGACCCCCATCTCTACTAAAAATAGAAAAACTTGTGGGGCACTGTGGCGGGCACCTTAGTCCCAGCTACTTGGGAGACTGAGGCAAGAGAATTGCTTGAGCCCAGGAGTTTGAGGTTGCTGTGAGCTATGATGCCACAGCACTCTACCCAGGCTGACTGAGACTGTCTCAAAAAAAAAAAAAAAAAAATCTAGTAATGAATATAAGATTAACAAAAGACTTGTCCCTGCCCTGACTTCAAGGCGCTCTCAGTCCAGTGAGGACAGACTGGTCCTCAGGGACGATGACAGGGAAGTTGTGGTCCCTACCCCAACCCCGCATCCCCACCTTCCCTCACTTAGTGCTCTGCAAGAGGGAAGTGTAGGAGCAGAGAGGTGACACCTCCCCAGGGCAGGCTGACTGAAGGAGGACAGCACAGCAGAGCTGGGACCTGGGAAGAAAGGCAGAGAAGGGTACTCAAGGAAGAAGCCACTGGGTGAGCAAGAAAAGAAGCCACATGGTGAGCAGTCAAGGAAACACACACAAGAGGAGGAAGAGGTCTGCAGGGCATTTATCAAGTGAGCCATAAAAAACAAACCCCTCCCTTGACAATGCCTCAGACTTCTCATCCACAAGATGAGGATAACACGAGGACGGAATCAGTTGGGAAATATCAAGCACTTGGCCCAAGGCGGGGGAACAGTAACCATCAGGCCTCCGTAGCACACCAGATGCACTTTAGGGGCAGGGCCACCAGGGGTCAGTAGCAGGGTTCCAGAAGCCACCGGCAATGGCCTGAGACTAGGAGCTGAAGGGGATGGCAGGGCCCAGCTGGGTTAAATCACTGCCTGTGAGACGGCAGCACAAGGAGATTCCTTGGGGTCCTAGTATCCGAACCCCATGAGACAGTGGAGCTGTCCTGTGCTGCCTCAGGACCGTTCAGCAGACTACACCAAGTACCTGCAATCTGCTGGCTGGCGCAGGTCAAAGAACTGGGGTGACTACTGAAAAGATGGAAGCAGCTAAGAAGAAAAAAAGAAGAAAGAAAAAGAGTGGGGATGGGCTTCACATGGAGGGTATAGAGACCTTCGACATAGCCAATAACTCATCCTTTCCTCCAACATTTAATAAGCACCTATTATGTTCCAGCTGTTAAAGTACTGGGCATGCAGCAGACAAAAAATCAGCTTAGTATATGTACATGCGTGTATGTGTGTGTGTGTGCCTATGGTGTGCATGCTTTAAACTTCTGGGCTCAAGTGATCTTCCTGCCTCAACCTTCCAAGTAACTGGGTCTATAAGAGCACACTACCACACTGGCTAATTTATTTATTTATTTATTTTTGAGGCAGAGTCTCAAGCTGTTGCCCTGGATAGAATGCTGTGGGGTCATAGCTCACAGCAACATCCAACTCTTGGGCTCAAGTGATCTTCTTCCCTCAGTTTTTCTATTTCAGTAGAGACAGGGTCTCACTTCTGTGAGGCTAGTCTTGAACTTGACCTTAAGCTATCCACCTGCCTCAGCCTCCCAGGGTGCTAGGATTACAGGCATGAGCCACTCTGCCTGGCCTATTTTTTTTTTTTTTTTTTTTTAATTTTTGTAGAGACAGGGTCTTGCTATGGTGACCAGGCTGGTCTCAAACTCTGGGATTACAAGTGTAAGCCATTGTGTATAGCCAGTTTGCGATTTTAAGCATGATGATGTGGAAAGGCCTTCCCCAGAAAGGACTTTTGACTACAGACCAGATGGTGTGGGGAAACAAGCCATGAGGATGTTTGAAGGAGGAGTCTCCAGGCAGAGGGGACAGTAAGTGCAACGGCCCTGGGATAAAACTGTGCCTGCCTATGGTTTAAGAAGCAGTGAAGCCCCCATAGGGGCCTGGGTGGGGGAAGGGGGGATCAAGGAGGAGTAAGGTCTCACAGGCCACAGGGATTCCCAAATAAGGATGTAACACATGGTGACAGAGGCACACAGTGAAACAGAAACACAGAGCTGCTTCTCAGGCAGCTCTACGAGTGTCTCATTATCCAACCACACCTCCCATAGTGCACTATGAATTAATATTTTCTATAAATCCTGTAATTATCTTGTGAATAGCACAATTATATTGCATTGCTGTGTGTGTGTGTTAAAAAACATTCATTTGTTAAATGTAAACATTTAAAACGTAGCATGTTTCCTGCAACTCTATTTACTTTTTTTTTTTAGTACACTAAAAGCCTTAAAACTGGAAGCTTGGGGGCTGCTTTTGACCTCCAAGAGGCTCTGGGGGCAGATCTATATTCACACTCACCCTCATCCACACCCTCACATGTACTCACCCTCCCACACTGATGCTCACATTTACTCACTCCAGGCAGATCACTTCAGCATCTTCCTTGGCCTTACTTCACCCAGCCCTTGACAGTTCACACAGAATATTCCCATTCTCATGGATCTTCACTACAAAATGGGCAAGGATAAGTGTGTCCATTTAACAGACAGGTAAATAGAGGTTCCAAGAGGTACCTAGTCAAAGCTACTGAAGCAGGAGTAGAGCATCTGAAGGAAACAAGAAGGGATGAGAAAGACTGAAAAGTTCAGCACCTGTAGCTCAGTAGCTAGGGTGCCAGCCACATACACCAGAGCTGGCAATTTCTAATCCAGCCTAGGCCTGTCAAACAACAATGACAACTATAACCAAAAAATAGCCAAGCGTTGTGGTGGGTGCCAGTAGTCCCAGCTACTTGGGAGGCTGAGGCAAGAGAATCACTTAAACCCAAGAATTTGAGGTTGCTGTGAGTTGTGATGCCATAGCCCTCTACCTAGGGCAACATAGTGAGACTCTGTCTCAAAAAAAAAAAAAAAAGAAAAAGAAAAGTTTAAAGGTGAGGAGAAGGTCAGGAAAGGGGCAGTACTAACCCTCTGGTGGACTGTGACCTTAGACCAACCCGAGTTTGCATCCCAGCCCGTTCATTTATTTATCTTGGGTAAATTACTTAAGCTCCCTGAGCCTCAGTTTCCAAATCTTTGCAATGACAATAGTGATAGTACTCAACTTGTGATTTTCTTACGCAGATTAAATGAGGTGGTGTGGGTTATTATTGTTTTCAGTCTTGATAAGTCTCATGACCCTGGAGTGTGGAATGGGGAGGGGTGAGGAGGAGGCTACTTAGATTACGCCCTGCCCAGCCATATGCTGGGGAGACTTCTGTGTGGCATCCTTTGCCTGGGTAGACAGTGGTTATTTTACAATTATCACTGTTCAACCTTTCCCAGCACTCCTGCTTCATAGTTTACAGAGTGCTTTCATTCATTTACCCCTCCATTCATTCATCCTGCATTTTCCGAGTGCTTGCTGTATAAACCAGGTGCAGTGCTAGGTTCTGGGTATATGTTGGTGACCAAGGAAGGGAGCTTACAGACATCAAGTAGTTAATAGCACTATAAATATACAGTTAAAAAGGTGGGTTAAAGGTTAGGAGAGAAAAATACAAGGAGCTCAGTAGAGACTCATAGGGCCCCAATCTACCCCAAACAAACCTGCACAGTAGTGGCCAAGGCTAACTCTCCCTCTCATCCCCACTGTCTCAACAGAGACTCTAAAATCAGCACTGGTCAAGCTCTTGCCCAAGGACACTGATGAGGTAGATGGAGGAACCAGAAGGCCACCAGATCAGCTGACTTTTTCTCCTACCCAAGCTGCCCCAAGGGAAGGAGAGCCCTGCCCAAGGTTTCACTGGCCTGCAAGAGCAGCCAGGGAAGGGAGTAAGCCTGCTTGGAATCCTGCATCCCCCCATACCTCCCTTGTGTCTCCTAAGTGGTGGGGGAGCTGCCTGAGACTGGCGGTGGGGGGAGGGGTGTTTAAAGGGCAGAATGTACTGTTCCCTCCCCATGGCACCTGTACCTACCCTTTGGCCATCATTGTTCCAAGCTTGAACCCCTTTGGGCTCCCGGGGACCAGACTGCAAGTCTGGAGAGGGTTGCTCTTAGGGAGGCTGTGCCAGGCTGGCTTGGTGGCCTGCCCAGATTGCCTGCAGAGAGGGCTAGAAGCTGTGCTCATTCTGAATTCAGTCTGTTGAGCTGCTGTTTGGTAATAACCCCAAGGCCACCAGCTTGTGGGCCCTGTTTTGCCATTTGCAAAGCTCTTGCACAACCCCATCTGCTTTGATTCTCATCAAATTCTTGATTCTTGGCCGTCTTGAAGGGCATGTCACTAACATTCATGAAACATCTACAGTGTACCAGGTAATAGGCTGAACTCAGTGAAAAAAACAGACCAGACAAGGTACTTGCTCCCCCCGGGACAGAAAGGAAGAGAAAATAATCAAGACATCACATAAAAACCAGGGCTCCGTTCACAAGTATCATCCTAGCAGGGTCTCTCTCCTTCACTTCCCAGCTATCAGGACCCATAGGCATGTCCTGAGTCCAGCCACTTACCACTGGGCTGCCCTCTAACCCAGCCTTTGGGTCCTTCATGATTACATTGTCCTGGGAAAGAGGCCCCAGCTTCCCTCCTGCAGAGGACAACAAAGCCGTCTGGAAGGAAGCTAGCAGCATTTCCTACCCCAGAGCTCTGCCCCCACTCAGCCATAGCAATCCTTCCCTCCCTGCAAAGAGCCCAGAGGCAAGCCCCCTCCCTCCTCAATCATATCTCCTGAGGCCCCTTTCTCAAGTCATCCTGGGTACTGCTGCTTCAGCCCAGATTCGAGTCAGAGGACTTCATGACTCAAATGAGAGTCAGGAAGGGATGGGAGGCCCTAGACAAGGCAAATGGAGACATTTCTATCCCAAGACAAGGAACTGATTTCTGGAAGCTTTTTTCAAACACTGGACAAAAAGAGCAAGAATCTTTTCTGACCTAACAGGGCAAGGAGGGAAGATTTTTAGAATAGGGGGTGAGAGGACAGGAGTGGCTCCATTTTGTACAAAAAGTTGCCATTTTGCACTGTGTGTGAGCCACCTGCAGATACTAAGAAAAACTGCAGCTTGACAGTTAGACACATACCTAACCACAAGCTGCCCTAGTTAGGAAAGTACCCCAGGCTCAGCCAATAAGTAAGTAGCCACGCTTGCCCTTTGAGAATTAGCCAAACCCAGGGTAGCCTTGCAGGAAACCCCCTTCCTCACTGTAACCACAATAAAAAGCCCCTGCCTTCAGAGCTTGGGGCTCTCAGCCTGGATCTGTGTAGCAGAGGCCCCGGGATCCCAAGCTCGAGCTTGCTTGAATAAAAGGCTCTTTTGCTTTTGCATCGGATTCAGCTTCCTGGTGGTCTTTGGGGACTTCACCATCTGGGCATAACAGGGGAAGTACTTGTTACTCAAGAACACCAAGATTAAGAGCTCAGACTCTGGAGCTAGATTCCCTATGTCAAAATTCCAGCTGCCACTAACCAGCTATATAACCTCAGATGAGCAACTTAATCTCTTCATTTCTTCATGTATAAAATGGGAGCAATAGTAGTACCTATCAGCCAGGCACAGTGGCGCATGCCTGTATTCTTAGCATTTTTGGAGGCCAAGGCAGGAGGATCGCTTGAGGCCAGGAGTTTGAGACCAGCCTGCACAATATAGTGAGACTCAATCTCTATTTTTTTTTTTAACTAAAAAAAGAAAAAGAGGGGCAGCACCTGTGGCTCAAAGGAGTAGGGCGCCGGCCCCATATGCCGGAGGTGGCGAGTTCAAGCCCAGCCCCAGCCAAAAACTGCAAAAAAAAAAAAAAAAAAATAGTAGTACCTATCTGATAGGGCTCCTATGGGGCTTAAATTAATGCATTGAAATTTGTTTGTTTGTTTGTTGCAGTTTCTGGCCGGGGCTAGGTTTGAACCTGCCACCTCTGGCATATGGGGCCAGCACCCTACTCCTTTGAGCCACGGGCACTGCCCCCAATGCATTGAAATTTGTTAAGTGCTCAGCACAGTGCCTGGCACAAAGTTGAGCACAATCTAAGTGATAAAAGAAAGAAAAGGTATCGGTGGCTTCCATTTGAGAGTCTCCTGGGCATTGGGCCAGGCTATTTTTGGGCCCCACATTATTCTATAAGAAAATTATTTCTAGTTTCCATCCTGCAGATGAAGAAACTGAGGCCCAGAGAGAGGAAGTCCCTTGCCTGAGTGATGAGAGTGACTCTTCTAAAACTCCACATTATCACACTATCACATCAAGGCAAAGCCCTGATGAGGTAGGGTGTGGACCAAGAGGCTCTCTCAGCCCCCTGCACCTGCACGTCACCACACAGCCCTCCAGCCCTTCACGCCTCATTGGAACCTGGAAAGAGTTCACACTTGTGCAGGGTAAATAGTGAGCTTAGGGCTGCACCATCTCATTAAGCAATTACCTCTGGGAGCACCAAGGCAAGGAAGTGACCTCACTGCCATCCTGCCACCACCTTGCCTATGGGAAGATGGTAATGGGGGTAATCATGGCAATGGTTGTAGTGACATTGATGGTGACGCCTCTAATGATGAAAGGTGACAGTTCTGTTACAACCTGACGCTGGTGAAGGTGAGGGGGCTGATAATGACTTGATGGTGGCTCAGGGCATGGTGAATGGTGGTGGGATCATGGCCTTGACAGAGAAGGGACAGTGGTGATGATGGTTTGTGAGGAAGACATTGTGGCTTGGCTCCCTAGACCTCCAGGGCACCCTCCTAGTAGGGAAGGCCGAACCGCTAACAGCTGCCTTTCTTGCCTTGCAAGTATTTGCGTGTGGAACAGGCTCCATCAAGGAGAGTCACCAGAGCAAGATCTGGAAAGTGAAGTGAGGCTCAGTCTTCTCTGTGCTTTGTTTTCCTCATTCATAAAACAGGAATAATAGGCTTGGCACCCATATCGCAGTGGTTACAGCACCCACATACACCGAGGCTGGCAGGTTCAAATCCAGCCTGGGCCAGCTAAACAACAATAACAATGGTAACAACAACAACAACAACGACAAAATAGCCAGAAGTTGTGGTGGGCATCTGTAATCCCAGCCACTTGAGGGATTCTGAAGCAAGGATTCTCTGAGGCAAGAGAATCACTTAAGCCCAAGAGTTTGAGGTTCCTGTGAGCTGTGACACCACAGCACTGTACCGAGGGTGACATAATGAAACTCTCTCTTTAAAAAAAAAGGACAATAAAAGAACAGTTCCTCACAAATAATAAGCACTATATAACTGTTGGTTGTTTCAATACTGTTATTTTATTGTTTTTTTATTATTTCTTCCCCCTTTTGGCTATTTCTATCAGTCAGCAAGTTCAGTTACATGAGGTTTTTCTGTAGCATCAATTCTGTGCCAGGTATCCAGCATCTGGGTGTCCAGCTTTCTGTTTGCTTAGAAGCAAGTTGCAGCGCTGAGAGCAATGGTAGCAGCTTATTAAATCCAGCTCCTGATCCCCTGAAGCTTCAGGGGTGTGTTCTTGAATTCTGATGGTGATGGCTCTCTTGGTGGGTCATGTATGTGTAGTTCTGGAGGAATGACTCTTTGAGCTTCTCTGATGATTGTATAAATGCTTACTGCCCTGTATTAAATACCTTCCTGCTAAAAACATGAAGGAGATTTCTGTTTCCTGCACAGAACCCTTGAGATCAATAAAGATGGTGATAATGACAATGTCTGGCAATCAGAGTTCTTTTTTTTTTATTGTTGGGGATTCACTGAGGGTACAAGAAACCAGGTTACACTGATTGCATTTGTTAGGTGAAGTCCCTCTTACAATCGTGTCTTGCCCCCAAAAGGTGTGGCACACACCAAGGTCCCACTTTTTTTTATTTTTTATTTTTTGAGACAGAGTCTCACTATGTGGCCCTCAGTAGAGCGCTGTGGCATCACAGCTCACAGCAACCTCAAATTCTTGGGCTTAAGCGATTCTCTTGCCTCAGCCTCCCAAGCAGATGGGACTACAGGCATCCACCACAACTCCCGGCTATCTTTTTGTTGTAGTTGTCATTGTTGTTTAGCAGACCCAGATTGGGTTTGAACCCGTCAGCACCAGTGTATGTGGCCAGTGCCCTAGCCACTGAGTTACTGCACTAAGCCAGCAATCATAATTCTTGCATGCAAGCAATAGAATCTGACTCTGGGGCGGTGCCTGTGGCTCAGTGAGTAGGGCGCCGGCCCCATATACCGAGGGTGGTGAGTTCAAACCCAGCCCCGGCCAAACTGTAACAAAAAAATAGCCGGGCACTGTGGCAGGCACCTGTAGTCCCAGCTATTTGAGAGGCTGAGGCAAGAGAATCACCTAAGCCCAGGAGTTGGAAGTTGCTGTGAGCTGTGATGCCACAGCACTCTACTGAGAGTAATAAAGTGAGACTCTATCTCTAAAAAAAAAAAAAAAAAAAAAAAGAATCTGACTCTGGTTGACCTGTAAAGAAAAGGAAGATGTTGGAGCTCCCAGACAGCACTGGACAAGCCGAGTCTGCTGCAAAACATCTAAACACCCCTGTCACTGTATTGACCACTGTAACCAACAGCCACCTTTCTGAGCAAATTCTTTTTTTTTTTTTTTTTTTGAGACATAGTCTCACTATGTTGCCCTTGGTAGAGTACGTGGCGTCACAGCTCACAGCAACCTCCAGCTCTTGGGCTTAAGCGATTCTCTTGCTTCAGCCTCTCAAGTACCTGGGACTACAGGTGCCTGCCAGAATGCCTGGCTATTTTTTGTTGCAGTTACCACTGCTGTTTTAGCGGCCAGGGCTGATTTCGAACCTACCACCCTCGGTATATGGGCCGGCGCCCTACCCACTGAGCAATAGGTGCTGCCCTTCTGAGCAAATTCTTACCCTCCTGGCTTCGCTTCACTCACTCCAAACCCTGAGCTTAAACATCCATTTAGCCAAGCCAAGGTTATGTGCCCATGTCCTCCTGCCAGGGAGTAAGCAGAGAGGTCTGTGGTCCCCTTCAGCTTCAGTACTAGGCAATGGGGCCCTGATGTCCATCCAGACTCATGCAGTGGGGACTTCTCCCCAAAGAGAAAAGATGTTTGGACGCAGGGAAGGCAGAAAATAACAACAGTCCACTCAGTAAGGAAGCCTGGAGGTCAGGATGGAATAAAGAAACAGATTCCTGCTCTCTTTACCAAAAACAAATCAAGATCGGAGGCTACTGGCCCTTCCAACCTTAGCAAGACTCAAAGCCCCTTGAGATCACGCACGACTCTCTGCTGTCACTGTCCCTGCAGGGTACTGGTCTATCCTTCACATCCTGGCCCACGTACACAGGAGACACTCTGCCCCTTCCCTGTATAATCTGGTGGAGAGAAGACACCAGGCCTGGCATTCTAAGGTATTATCAATGTCCTAGGGATAATAAAGCTGAAACAAACATAGACATTTATGCATTGATTCCATATTCATTTATTTGGCTCCCCCCACATACCAGGTACAGAAGAGGATGAGGTCGCTACCCTCATGGAGCCTACACTGCAGTGGGGAAGAGAGTAAAACAAACAAGGAAAATGCAGACAGCAGGACTGGGCCGCCAATGATGGGGAGTCACTGGGGAGCTCCTTCAGAGGGAGGGCCAAGGAGGAGGATGAGCCAGACATGGGAGAACTGGGGGCAAATGTAAGCTCAAAGGCAAGAGCAAGCTTGTATTTTTATTTTTTTTTTTTATTTTTTTTTTATTTTTTGCATTATTATTATTATTATTATTAGTATTTTATCTTAATTCAGAAAAATCCTTACAATGTCAAGTTTATGACATTGAATAGAAGCTAATATAACTTAGCTTCAAATAGAAAAGGGAATGTGGTACATAAAGATGAAAGCTTTAACTGAGGTGAAAGCCATATTATTACCTGGCCTATCGCACTGAATTTTTAACAGAGGCATTATCAATTATAATAATTTTTATCAAAAACAAAGGTTTTATTGTACCCCTTGATTGCACTAACGTACACAGCTATGATTCAACAATAAAAAAATAAATAAATAAAAAATAAAGGTTTTATGCATTCAAGCTTTTATTTATCCTACCTTTGGTTTGGAATAGCCACTGGTTATTTGGGGCTATTTTTGTTTGTCTGTTTATTTAGTTGAATTTAGTTGCTTGAATTGGTCTCGAAGTCAACATGCTCAAGGATTTGCAATACAGAAAGGAATTCTATAAAGAGAGCAAATTCTTGTTTTCTTTCATCTATAATCTTTCCCATTAAAACCCTATACTCTAAAGTTAGTTAATAGTAATAGGAAAAGTAAATTCATTAAAACTAGGTTTCTTATGTAGACTTTCAAAATGCAACAGAAATCTCTCAAAGATTAAATTTTTCAGAACCCACTGAGAAAACAAACCAACATTCTAGGAATCTCTAATGAGTCCCTTGTCCTCTCTCAATTCAATTTTTGATGGGTGTGTGTGTGTGTGTGTGTGTGTGTGTGTGTGTGTGTACTGTCCCTCCACTTATATTGCAAGGATTCCTATTCCTCTAGGAATAGAACTACACTCTAGACTACTTCAATTCTTATCTCATAATAATCCATCATAACACATAATCACTTGAAGACTGATCACTGACTTAAATCTGTCTTTTATTCACAAAGTTATATAGATGCTATTTGTCTATGATGTAAGAATATATATATGAAATGCATTGATCTATTTGACTTTTATTTGGTATAGAGAGGGAGAATGTCCATTGTTCACTTTTATTAGGAAAGCATCAATGACTTTATCTTGTTCCAGAATCTATGTGAAATTGTACTACTTATAAATTCCACAATTCATTTGTGCTTCATAGACCACATAATCTTTTAGTGGTTCTGTGTGTCCAAATATTGCATCTAATCACATAAAGTAGACTTTATAGACTAATAAAACGGTATGGAGTCTAAAATGTCACAGTTTTTAATTTATTGGAACCAGCAATCTGAGCTTTATGTAATAGAAAGGTATAGTGCCTTTACTAACCCTCAATCCTTGTCAAACTCCTAAAAATTAACTTTCCTTACTTTATTATGTCTGGCTTTGAATTGCTATAATTAAAGGTCCTTATTTCTCATGAACATCAAAGATGTAGATACATTCCACAAAGTGCTTGAGAAGCTTGTTTTCAGTTTGACTAATCCCAATACTGCATAGACACTTTAAAGGGAGAAGCAGGGTAGTGCCTATGGCTCAAGGAGTAGGGCGCTGGCCCCATATACTGGAGGTGGTAGGTTCAGCCCCAGCCAAAAACTGCAAAAATAATAATAAAATAATAATAATAATAATAATAATAATAATAATAAAGGGAGAAGCAAAGACAACATGAGAGGTCTAGACTCATCTAACCTCTTCGCCAACCAGACTTTTGTGTTGAGTTCCTTACTGCTATTGCTGTTATCTCTTGCTATTGTCTTTTCCTTACCCAGATTCAACATTGATGTACTCTGTTATTCAGGCCAACTCATCTAGCCTATCTACCAGATTCTGTGGAATCTTTCTTGTCACTCACCAAGCTCTCAGGAATGCAAGGAACATTTGTGAGACTTTGAAAACTTGAAGAACAACAAATGAAGAGGGTATTTAATGATGATGTATCAGAGGTGCTTTAAAGACAGAGGCTGAAGATATATATATGGGTTCGTGGATTCCCGAGAGACACTGGATATGTGGGCTGACGCTCCACATGGTGCCTGTGGAATCCAGGTGATTGTGAACAAGCTGACCTATATCCTCAGCCTTCTCTTGATTGCTGCTCCTCTGACCTTGACCTGACAGCAGATCAAAACTACCCAGCAGAAGTGTCTACTCCTGCCACTCCTAAGAATTATCGTTACTTAGAAGGCAACACGCTCTTACCTCTTCCCAGCCACTCCCATACCGCTGTTCTCCCAGCAGCTCTGAGGAATGCTGAGCAAAAGAGCTCTTTTAAATGTCTCTCCCTGGGTCCCTGCTCCCTCCATGTTGCTGTTCTCTGGGCCCTTCAGTGTCTCCCTTCAGCTTAAAGTCTTCTCTCATCTCCTTCTGTGGCAGTATCTTATGAATCTCAATAACCATATGGATGGACTTTCACACGCCAGCTCCCTCTCCTTACACCACCTCTGCACCTCCACTTGTGTACTCATCCAAGGTTTGTCCTCAGATCTGTTGTTCTCCTATATGAAATGTTTAACTCTAAAATTCTCTTCTTTGACCACAACCTTTTTTCTCCTCTTATAGCTACTGAAACTGCCACTAAGTAACCCTCAACATAGCTTTCAGCCTGCTCACTCCTTAATTTCAGTCCCTTTCATTACCTCATTTCCTCCTTCACGCACCCCTACCCACTCTTGGTTCTATCATGGAACAGTTTTGGTTGTCACTCCCATTCGCACCCAGAATCCCTGGACATTTCTTCTTCCATAACATAACGCTTCCTTGTCAAGCGCCACTCCAGGGCAAACCTTGCCATTCACTTTCTCTGCTCACGTATCAGGCGCCTGAATGTTACCAAAGAAAACATTGAACCTGGGTCACTTGTTTTCATTCCAAAGTCATGCTCTGCAGCCTCAGCTGGGCTCTCACTGCTATTCACAATTTTAGAATTCATCTCTGAATGAGCCCCTTTATCATTTTTGCCATAGCAAATGTCTCCCCTAACCTCAAAGTCTACCTGTTCCATCATCTTCTATTTTCCTAATAATGTTCTACATCATATGGATTTAATCACCTTCCCTTCTCTATACTTCAAAATTACAGCATGTATGGTCCATCCCCTCCTTTACTCCTTTTTTAGAGGAGGGCTTTTCTGTCACCCCCCCTTCCCAACTCCTCCAAGAATGTGCTCCACCAGTTGTCACACCCAGCTCTTCACCTCTGGCATTATTTCTCAGCCTATAATTATCTTCACGTCTCCCACACATGTATGAGATCCTTTCAGCCATTCTACCTCTGTGGGGTACCATCCTTCCCATGTCCTTTCCAACCCCCACCTTCTTGAAAGTGTCTATATCCGATGCCTCCTCTTCAACTTTCATTTATTCCTCACTTAGGTAACATTTGACTAACAAGATTGGCCTCTCCAAAGTCACTAATGACCAACTAGTTATCAAATATTTTTTACTAATAATAATCTCCTCAAATAACATTTAAGGGCATGGAGAAATTCCTATGATATATTAAATTTTTAAAAGCAACAAAATTGTAAATGGTGTACCATCCCAATTTATATTATTCAAAGTGGTGGTATGTAGGTGTCATCTGTTCAGAAAATTAGTATGAAAAAAATAACCAAAAAATAACCTGTTAAAGGTTATCAGATTAAGGGTTATTTGGTTAAGAGAATCAAATTGTGGAGACTTTAATATATTTTTATGTTTTCTAATTTTTCTTTAATGAGTATTATTTTCATAATTAAAGGGGAAAATGACTTAAATATTTAAAAGTTTTTTCTCATTCCTCTTTCTCAATCCCCTTGACATTGACCTTATTGATAACTAATTTCCAAAATTCTTCCTAGGACCAGCTTTATAGGTATGCAATACAATAGTAACACAGGGTCCTATGCTTAGAAAAATTCGATGTTTAGTTTAGGGCTCTGATGGTCATATAGTTATAATGAAGGGGCTGAAATTAATTTATCTCCATGTTGAAATTTTTAATAAATCTTTTACAAGGGGCCCCCCAATTTCATTTTTCACTGGACCCTGCAAATCATGTAGTTTTTCCTGCCTCTTCCCTTAGCCTCTAACACTACAATCTCTTTTTCCTACCTTCTAACTCCTCCTTTTCTGCTTCATTATTCCAATCACTCGATTCAGAATTTCATTAGAGTTGCTGCCAGCAGCCATCTCACCTCTCCTTCGTTATTCTCTCTCCTTTGTCATTCCCATCCATAGCTTCAGTTCTTCCTTCATCATTTGCTACCCAAATCTGTTACCTGAATCCTGAGCCTCAGATCTGCATTTCTACCCGTAATCTGGATATTTTCACAAGGATGTTCAGTAAACACATTAAACACATTTAATGTGCTCAAAAAGGAGTTCAGCTTCTACTTATATCTTCATATTCTTCCATGCCTATATCTTTCTTTCAACTTCACATTTTGGAGATTTATTCATGATGATGTATATAGCTACAGTTCATTTCTTTTCACTGTTCTACAATATTCTATTATGTAAACATAATTCAGGGGACTTCTGCACCTTATTTGAGATGAATATTTGGGTTATTTAAGGAGTTTTGTTATTTGTTGTTAAGTTCTTGTCCCCAGATGCAGAAAGAGTTTCCCTGTGGTATGGAACTAGGAGAGAAATTGCTGTGTCATACAGAACACACAATTCAATTTTACTTGGCATGCCAAACTGTTTTTAAAGTGGTTGCAGCAATTTATACTCCCACTCAGAGTTTATGAAAGTTCTTTCTGTTCCTGGCAGCCTTCCGGATCCCAAGTGTTAAATGGGGGGCACTCAAGGATTCAAAAGGCCACAGGTGGCCTCAAGGCCACAGGTCTCCCACCCTTCACCACCTTACTTTGTCAGGTTAAAACTTCTATCAACTTCATAGTACCTCATCATAATTTTTATTTGCATTCCCCTGACAATTAATGATAATGAGCATCTTTTGTACGTTAATTATATGTGAAAAGTATCTTCTACCTGGTCCATCATCTTCTATTTTCTTAATAATATTCTACATCATAGTGCCTTTATAAATCAGAAAATATATATTTTTGATTAAGATCTATACCTTAGCCAGAAATTTTCATGATAGGAAAGTTGTTCAATCAACCTTGAAAAGCATTAAAGATCCCACTCTCATTTAGGTAATAAACTTGATCAGTTGCAAACAAATATACTTGGGCATTTGACTGATTAGATAATATACTCTTAAAGTTATAATTTTCTATAAAACTAGTTCTATATAAGAAGCCAACTGTGGCCATTAAATGTTTTCATGGCTGATCATATGAACAACATGGAGTTACTCAGTGCCATGAGGAAACTAATTTTAGGGCCTGGCTCAATGTGGAAGAAAGAATTCTCTTCCCAGCCAGTAGTACCAAACTCCAACCCTAGCAAGCACAGGAAGAAAACACAAATATCTATTGTTTGGAGAAGGGCCTACTCCACTCAGGAAAGAACATGTGGAAATCATGGAATATGAAAGTACCCTGCCAACCTCAGCCCAACCCAACCTCACCTCTCCTAGACACTCCCCCTGCAGTGTCTGGAGTTCCCCAGGCATGTCATCCTTGTAAGTCATGGCTTCCTGTTGATCATTACCTGAATATTTTGCAACAGAGAAGACTAAGCACCTTGAGGCAAGAAATCTCCAAAACTGAGTTGAGGTTAATTAACTACAAAGTATATATGACCATGAATTTCCTGAATTAGAGAAGCAGAGATGATTATTTAGTGCAACCTGACTGATATTTACTAGGCAGCTACTCTGTCCAAGAATAACAGAATAGACCCCTTGCCATTTAGTAAGCAAATTTTGTACATTGAGAATGTGAAAGCATTTCACACCTCCCACTCTAAAATAGAAAGAGCACTGTCAAGCCACACCTTTATTTATCACATCTACATGCAGAATATTTAACAAAAGCCATATTTGATAACTGTTCCTCATTTTCTCTGCCAATATCTACTGTGAGAATATTAAACTTGACATTTCTTTCAAAAGACCTTGGTAATTCACAATTACTTCTCTAGCACTTCCTCTTCTGAACCAAAAAATAAAAACAGCTATAACTTAATGAGTGCTTACTATGTGTAATAATTGAGTCATCTTTGTTGTTGTGTCTATCAATAGTTCATCCTTTTCTATTAGTAATGTTCCATTGTATGTATATGCCATAATTTCTTATCTATTTACCTGTGACATTTGGCTAGATACTAGGTTTTGGCAATTGCACATGAAGCCACTACAAACATTCATATTCAGGTTTTTTAATAGATATATGCTTTCATTTCTTTTTATTCTTTAAGATTAAAATGAGGGTACAAATTTTTCATTTACATTGTTCTCACTTCCAAGGTAAAGTTCAAGTTGTAGAAGAGCCCTTCTCTTACATTAATATCGTAGAGGAGGACTGGGTTACTTGTAGATGTATGTTTGACATATTAAGAATCTGCCAATCCTATCACTGCTGTGACAAATTACCACAAACCACACAGCTTAAAACAACAGAAATTTATTTCTTACAGTGCTAGAGGTCAAGTGCTCAAGTCAAGGAGTCAGCCCGGCTGTGTTCTTTACAGAGGCTTCAGGAGAAAATCCATTTGTCCTCCTTACCTTCCAAGTTGCTTGCAGTCCTTGGCTGTGTCCTATTCCTCAACACACTCTGACCTCTTGCTTCTATGATCCTATCTCCTACTAAAGGACACCTGTGATTTCATTGATTTCACCTAGATAATTTAAAATACTCTCTTGGATTTCCAAGAGTTTTGCTTAATCCCATATGCAAAGTCTCTTTTACCATTCACAGGTGCCAGGAATTAGGATGTAAATGTCTTTGAAGGACCATTATTCAGCCTATCCTACTGTCTTCCAGAAAGGTTATATCATTTTACATTCCCCTCAGCAGCATAAGAAAGTTACAGTTCTTCCACATCCTCATCAGCACTTGTTATAATTTAATTTGCATTTCTCCAGTAAGGAATGATGCTGAGCATCTTTTCAGGTACTTATTTGCTCTCTGTATATCTTCTTAGGAGAAGTATTGGTTCATATCCCTTTCTCACTTTTTATTGGGTTTCATGTTTTTTGATTGTTGGGTTTTGAGAGTTCTTTAAATATCTTGAACAGTATTTTCATAATTTTTATGCCATTTTAAATTTTTTCAATTTCTGATGTTCATTGCTACTATATACAACTACAATTGATTTTTGTATATTGATGTATCTTGCAAGCTTGCTAACTCATTATGAGATCGAGTAGCTTTCCTTGTAGATTCATTGGATTCTTTACATGGGAGATCATTTTGCCTATGAATAAGGACAGTCTCATTTTTTAATTTCCAAACTTAAAGTCTTTTATTTCTTTGTTTCATGCTATCAATTTCTTTACAATTAATGACTTAGCAGCATCCCACTGATTTTCATATGTTGTGATTTCATTTTCATTCAGTTCACAGTATCTTCTAATTTGCTCTTTGATGGGTAATTTCAACCCATCTCCAAGTAACTCAGTCCTTCAATTCCACTTATTTAGTTTCCAAATATTTGGGGATTTTCCAGAGATTCTTCCATTATTGTTTTATAATTTAATTTCACTATGGCCAGAGAATACTACTTTGAAAACTTCAATCCCCTTAATTTTATTGTTTTATGGGCCACAATATGATCTTCGCAAGTGTTCCATATGCCCTTGAAAATAAATGTCTGTGCTACCAGAAGTGCTCTGTAAGTTGATTAAGTCAAGTTGGTTGATTGTTGTATACAAGTCTTCTACATCTTTACTGATTGTCTACTTGTTCTATCAATTATTGATACTGAAATATCTGATTATAATTGTGGGTTTGTCTATTTCTTCTTACAGTTCAATCATATTTTCTTCAATTATTTTGAAGCTCAGCTGTTGAGGGCATGAACATTTAGGAATATATTTTTATTTGATAAATTGACACTCTTATTATGAAATGACTTGTCTTATCTCAGGATAAATTTGAATCTACTTTGTCTATTATTAATATAGCCACCCTAACTTTCTGTCAACTAATATGAACATGACATATCTTTTTTCATACTTTTATTCTTTACCTTTTTACATCTTCAAGGTGCATTTCTTATACCCAGTGTATGGTTAGGTCTTCCTTTTTATCCAGCATAAGAATTTCTTTTTTTTTTTTTTTAATTTAATTTATTTCTTTTTCTTTTCTTTTTTCAGCATAAGAATTTCTGCCTTTTAATTGGGTTGTTTAGTCTATTTAAAATTAATATAACTATTGATATGGTTAGACTTAGAATTATCATCTTGTTTTTTTTCTATTTGTCACATATAATCTGTTTCTGCTTTATTTTTTGCCTTTTTCTGAATCAGCTGAATATTTTTTTAGAATTCTACTTTCTCTTTGTTGGCAATACTATCTATAACTGTTACTTAAGCGTTTGCTTTGTGGCTTATAACATATATCTTTAACATATGACAGTCTGCCTTCATGTAATATGTATGTGTTACACCACTTTGCATATAGCATAAGAATGTTTCAATAGCATACTTTCATTTGTCCGTTCTGTCCTCTGTGTTATTTTTGTTATACATTTTGCTTCTACATATACATATAATAGTTTTCTAATTATATTAGTGTTCTAATTGGGTTTCCACATGCACTTAGAGGCCTAACACAACACCCATTTATTATCTCACACTTCAACAGTCAGAAGTCATGAATTATCAGGCTGGGTTTTCTGCTCAGGGTCTCATAATGCTGAAATTGAGATATCACCCAGCCACATTTTCATTTCAAATTTCATATAGAAATTTTCTTCTGACAGAATTCAGTTCCTTATGGTTTTAGGACTCAAGCTCCACTTCCTAGTTGATTGTTGACCAAAGGTTACTCTCGGATCCTTGCAGTCACTCTCTAATCCTTGTGCTTGAACCCCTTCACCTACAAACCTAGCAGCAATGCACCAAATACTTCTTGCACTTTCAATATTTCTGCCTTCCCCTTTCGCTACCAGATGGAAAAAAGTCTCTACATTTAAAAGAACCCATATGATTAGTTAGGCCCATCTGGATAAGCTCCATATCTTAAAATCAACTGTGCTGTAGAATAGAACATAATCACAGGAATGTAATCATCATGTGCAATGGTTCTGGGGATTAGGACATGGAATCTCAGGGGATTATTTTTAGAATTCTGCCTACAACCTTATGTTATAAACCCTACACTACATTTTCATTATTTTTGTTTAATAATTAGTTTTTTTAATACCTAAATAAGAAAAATATCATATATGCATACACATAGTTACCATTTCCACTGCTCATCATTTCGTTGTGTTGATCCATATTTCCATCTGGTGTCTTTTTCCTGCTGATTGAAAAAAGTTCCTTTTACATTTCTTACTATGGCACCTCTGCAAATGATAAATTCTTCAGGCTTTTGTATATCTAAAAATGCCATTGTTTATCCTGTTTCTCAAAGATATTTTCACTGGGCTTAGAATTCTAAATGACAGTTTTTCTTTTGGGCAGTTTGTTGAGTCACTGTCTTCCTGCTTGTATTGTTTCTGATGAAAAATGTCCCATATCTTTACCTTCATTCCTCTGTAAATAATGTGCCTTCTTTCTCTTGCTGCTTATAAGATTTTCTCCTTATGCATGCTTTTCAACAACATGATAATCACCTGCTTTTGTGTTGCTTTCTTCAAGCTCCTTGATGTTTTATTTCTTAGATCTATGAATTTATAATTTTCACTAAATTTGGTAAACTCACCACCATTATTTTTTCAAATGCTTTTCTGTATTTTCCTTTTTCAAAACTACTATTACATCGCTACAAAGATGCTTGAAGTTGTTCCACAACTAACTGATGTCCTATTCATCCTTTTATTCTTTTTCTCTGTGTGTTTAATTTTTGGTTGTTTCCATTGCTGTGTCTTTTTTTTTTTTTTTTGCAATGTCTAATCTGCCATTAATACCATATTGTGTATTTGTCATCTCATACGTTGTAATTCTCATCTCTATAAATTAAGTCTTTTTATCAATGTACACAGCTATGATTTACTAAAATAAAATAAAAAATAAAATAAATTAAGTTTTTTTTTGTCTTCTATGTTTCTACTTATCTTACTGAAATATAAAATTCATTTGTAATGATTATTTAAATTTCCTCATATGCTAATTCTAACATCTGTGCCAATTCTGGGTTGCTTTTGATTGATTGCTTTTTTCTTCACATTATTGATCATATTTTTCTACTTTTTTGCATACCTGGCAATTTTTGATGAGATAATTATAATTTTTTTCACTTGTTGAATGCTGAATATTTTTGTATTATGAAAAGACTCTTGAACTTTGTTCTCAGATGTAGTTATTTGGGAACAGCTTGACCCTTTCATATCTTGCTTTTAAAATTTACAAGTCAGGCTAACAGCCATATTTATTTTAGGGTTAACTATTGCTTACTGTAGACATAAGAACCTTTGAGAAGTCTATGCAATATCCTGTAAATTATGACATTTTCCAGTCTGGCTTATGAGAACAGACAGCATTGCTGGCCCTGTGAGATTACTGAGCACCATTGCATCTACTATTTTGAGTGGTTCTTTTTCCAACCCTGGATTCTTTGCTCAAATGCAAGTGCTGGTCAGAACACAAATGAATACAAGAGTGGGTCCCCCACCAGCCTTTCAGAGTTTGAATATCTAAAACTATTTTATACTTTTATTCTGAGAAACCCAAGAATTTTTCTTGCCTCTGTCAAATACCTCAGCCCTATATTTTTGCTATTCCCTGGAGGCCCTTACAGCATGGTGAATAGAAATTGAAATCACAGATTGCTCTCTCTGAGTAAGTGCTGAGCTCCCTTGCTGTTCCGAAAACTGTTATAGAATTTAGGAAGATTTGCTTTTATCTCATACAGCATTTTTCATACTGCATTCTATAGTAAAAACATATGCTACAGATACATAATTAATTTTCTTGATGATAGTATGCATTCAGAATTTTCTAGAGTGACAGTTCATCTTCTTACCACCTTCCAGCCCACTCAAGTAATTCAAATTACTTTTCTGAAAAGGTTTTCTCATCTGGCACCAAATGAGTAGCTAGTCACATTCAGGGTCCCAGGTGTCTTACATTAAATAGGATAGAAGGGTTATTTAGCTTCCTTGTTGGTAAAGTAAAATATTTTCAATGTGAATTTTAAAATTCATAGAAATGTGAATATCCCTTTTTAGTACTATAATTTCAGTTTGTTTTATCCTAATTTCTGGTAAGAATTAATTAGCATTACTTGTAATTCTTCATAGGGCGAGTCACTTCTTCCCCTAACTTTTCTGTTTACAAACAAGATGATCAAGTACTACTATTAAATGTTCTACTTAATAATGTAAAGACTGCAAGTCTTTTGTTGTCATAGTGATGTGTTTTGTTTTGATGGTGGGTAACCATAGAAAATCTCTGTGAGAGAGCCTCCTGAGCACTCTGTTCTGCTGACTCTTGTCTCTTGCATTTTTCACTTTTAATACAGCCTGTAGATAGTGGCTTCATTCTTAAAACAACCACTAAAATACCAAAGAAAGTGAGGAGAATCTTTTCCCTTAAGACATTGTCCTATGACACATCTTTCCCTCACCACCAAACTTATTCAAACACTTGCAGTTTCCACTCCTTTATTCCTCACTCTTAAATCCTTAGATCTAGTTTTTATACTTAGCTAATTTATTGACACTAGACTATCAGAAGTCATTACCGGATCATGTAGTAACAAACTAAATTTCCTCCCACCTTTATAACTCTGCAATGTTTAACAACAGATCGCCCTTTCTTGAAAGTCTTCTCCTGTGTTAACATCCATGCCACATTTTTTAGTGTTCTTCCTACATGTACAACCCAATATCTGCCTACTTATTAGGCTCCTCTTTCTGTCTCAATCTCTAAACTCAGGCTTTCCTCAGGGATAAGACTTTGGAGCACTTCCCTGCTCATGTATATACTTTCTCCCTTCACGTTCTCATCCAATATTATTGCTTTAACTATGGCTTCTAGAAACACAGCTCCCACTTCTCTATCTTCATCCCTCCAGTCTCTGCCACATTTTCTATTGCTTTGGAAAACATCTCCACCTAGATTTCCCTATGATTCACACTCTCTATCTCAATGGCTGGATTTAAGATCTTTCTTTCCAAATTTTTTCCCTTCTGTATGCTGCAATTTATTTTATGATAGATTCACGCACCCAGTACTGAGGATCAAAGTCGCTTTGACTCCAACATCACTACTCCTGCCTCCTTACAATCTGCTGCCCAATTCATCTGATAGACCCGGGACTTCTATTTAAAATTATCCTCTTCTTGAATTCCCACTTCTACAATCCACTTCTCTTTACTTCTGTATAGACTAGGACAATCCACTTCACCTTAAGTCCCTTCCTTTCTCCAAGCATATTCCCACTATGCTAATCTAACCTGGAAGTGTAGCCCTGATCAAATATGACTTCCTGTTCAAATACCCTTGACTGGCAAATAAAGTCTTAACTCCTCAGTATCCACACTAGCTCACAGATTATCTTTCAACCTTTATTTCCTAAAATATCCTGTCATATACCCAAGATCTAAACTGAATTGAACTACTCTCTCACTACCTGTTCCCCCAAAATTCCAGTACCTCCGCCCCCTACTTATTTTATGTAGAGGAATGGACACCATGCTTACAAGGACAGTTACTGATTCTTGTCACATTAAAAGGAAATGCTGAGAACAGGACAGTCTCCTGGGAAGCCTAGAGATGTTTTGTGACTTAGGGGCAAACCCCCAAGTAACTCAGTGTTCTGGAATGAGGTAAGATCAGTTGCTTGTTAGTAAGCAGGTGTTAAACATTGATGCTTGGTGCTCCTTCATGGTGGTTGTGGGAAAAGAACGTGTGAGGAAAGAGAACGTGGCAATCCTTAGGCATGCAGCCCTCATATGTCATTACTTTAACTCTCCACACCTGTTACGCATGTCATTACTTTAACTCTCTAAACCTGCTGTGTATAACCTTAAAAAATAGCCATTGGAGAGGGGGCTCAGGGCTCTCCTGCACCTCTGGTTAGCCCACCTCTTGCAGGCGCTTCAATCCGTGTCCTGCCTGGTTCTTTCATGCAACATAGCATCCCTGGCAGCGACAGTTTTAACCATTTCTTTTTCCTGGAATGTTTCTGTGTCTTAATCTTATTCTTCCTTCAAAACCAGCTAAAATATCACCTTTATCCTAATTAAGCTTTTCTGTTATCCCTGTACCTGGAAGTATGTTATCAGGATTCTTAACCTTGTAATTTTTTTATATGGGTCATTATTTTTCTTCATGGTGCCTACATGTTACACAGTAAAAGTAATCAATAAGTACTTGATGCTGAATTAATAAGTCAATTCACCAATTTTCAGTGTTTCTGAAGGGAAAAAATATGTAAAATGGATTCCTAAGTCTCTGAAATAACTACAATGCAAGGAAGTATATAATCAATGCTATGTGGTAGAAGAGATAATAAGAGCTTTAAGGCAAATTACTTAAAGTAAGGCTTTAAAGTAAGAATTAGGGGATCCTCTAGAAGTATTTTTGTTTGACATAGATGAGACATTGTAAGTACAGGTGCAGAGAAATATATTCCAAGTTCAATGTGAACAAAGGCATACAGCAGAAGGGGAGTTAAGGTACTGAGAGTACATGTAAAAGGAAGGACAGGTAAAGAATAGATTATGTGTTCTTTGCCCCATTTGGTGGGTGGGTTTAGTAGCAATTGCCAGAGAATAATGAACCCTGGGTCTGACCAACTTCAAAATGATCAGGCACTCACTTGGCCATAATGACCATGAGAGTTTTCTGACTCACCACTGTTCTTATAATGGTCAGTTCCAGGTTTTGTTTCCAGGTTATTCATCCATTTATGTGTTGAAGCATTTGTTAAATGCTACTGTATTCCAAACATTATGCAAGACCTTGATGATTCCAAAATGAACAGCCATGCTTCTGATCCCAGGAGTTTCACATTTCAGCAAATTGCCAGCTTATAATTTTTTCCTGACTAAACTGTTACTGAGATGACATGAAATCTTATCTGGGTACATTCTAAACAGTTCTTATAATTCATCTGTGTTTTGTTTAGCTGTGATTGCATATTGGATTTGTCAATATTTTATAAAAGGGAAGGGAGCTCGGCACTATTTCTTTTACTTTGACAAAAGTACATCAAAAAAGATTCACCCTCCCCCACCACAAAAAGAGTGACAGATCTTTGTGATTCAAGTATTTGCCAACTTCTCCATTAAAAAAATAATTATTATAACAGAATTGTTTTACCTTAAGCATGTTCTTCAATTTGTCACTATAAAAATGCTCTGAAATATTCAAGCTTTGTTTAACCCAGAAATTTTAGCACTTTAGGAGGCAGCAACACTGTTTAGATTTTTTCCTGAACACAGTAAATGATAACTAGATTCCCACCCAACCCCTACACTAACTGAAAAACTCTTTAGCAATTATTTTTTGTCCTTCTGGGAAAGAGGAAGAATGGATAAGGGATGTTGTCTCTTGGATCTTTGTGATCTCTGATGATTAAGATATAATTATACCACTCTCAAATGAAACTGCTGACATTCTTTTGATGCCCATCAACTTCCTCTCTCCCTTTATCATTTCCTCTTTGGATGTTATTTCCTATTAATGTCAATTTTTTATATAATAGTTGTATTTTCAAAAGGCAGCAGATGTGCCTGCCCAAAGAGCTGATATGGCTATCAAGCGGAAAATCAAATGTAGCAGCAATGTAGCAATGGCAATTTCCATATTCAGTGTCCTCTTTCCCCCCTAAAAAACAGATGAAGAACTTTTTCTGAAAAAGGCGGCCATGGCCACTGGTGTTAATGACTACTGAGAGGGAAATATTTAATAAGGGAATTATACAGATGGTCAGGGGATACCTATCTTAATCCTGCTGGGTTGTTCAGATAGCACACGGTGATTCTTTGAGAAACAGAGCCAGCTAAAAACCTGAAATTACTGAAGTAAGATTTTGTTCACTTTGGCACACACTCTCAGTATTTTCTGGAGTGTTGTGGTCCTCCTTGGAATCAGAAATCTTACCTCTCCCTGTTGTAAGGCCATAGCGAGCACCATCCATGTGGGGGAAGACAATGCCTATGCCTAATTTCGGCTATGCCAAACTAATGGTTGCCCTTTTAGCATTCCCAAGGAATAAGCTTTTAGCCACTGAGCCCAATCTCACTGTACATTGGAACACGAATGGGTATAGTAACCTAGAAGTGCCAATATTCAATTTTCTCAAGTTACTCCATTGCCGAAACTTGAAATTACATGGTGGTCTTGGGATAAAATGACCCCAAAGAGGAAAAAGTAGATATCATGGTTCATTTTGTCCTGAAAAAAAAAAAAAGTGTCAGTCATATTACAGCAGGTCCTTAAAAGAAAACTGGGATCAATGGGGTACAAAAAATAAATACTATTGTTTCACTGCACAAAAAGAAAAAGATAAGAACAAGAAAGGTGATAACATCATCACTTGATATTAATGGATCAGTAGAAAAGGGAAAGTGGATAGAGAAGCAGTAACTAACTTAACACACACTACAGGTATTTAGATTTTATCTCCCTGCAGTGAGCTATGCAAAAGGAAGGAAGTACTGGGACATAGGCACAGAAGACTGTGAAAAGGGGAATTGCACAAAAATGATTGTTTTAAAGAAAATAAATCACTTAAATGCCACATCCTCTCACCAAACTATAGAATCCAGACAATTCTCTCCTCCCTATCTCACAGGAGAGAGTTTTTACTAGGAAAAGCAACCTGAGAGATCCAGACTTGGAGAACAGAAAATGGGGAGATCAGGAGCTAATGTATAAAAATATGTGCATGTACATAGTTTTAAAATATATACAAAAAATGAGTCACCAACTCCCAACCCACCCAAAGCCAGGACCTTGGTCCTAGGTCTCAAGCAGAGAGTTGATAATACTTCTCCAGAGAAACTGACAACTTCAACAAGGGTCTATAGATCCTGAAGCTTGAGACTACCCAACAGAAGAGCTGTCTATACCCAATCACTTTCAGAGAGGGTCATCAGAGGACAGGTCCCTTCAACAGGGAAAGATATTTCCATAAGCTTCTTACTGCTTTAGTCTTAAAAATGAGATGACAGGGATCACTAGATATTTATGTAAAACTTCCATTATAAAAGAAACTAAGGCAACTAAACTGAAAAAAAAAAAGAAAAATAGGTAATATAGATAACACAGGGGGCAGAAGATTTTAGAACAAGCACACTAATTTCTCAGAGAGATTTAAAGGATAATGTACTAGTGAAATGTAGAAAATATGCAATACAATGAATAGTCCAGAAATAAAATGAACTCTCTGAAACTAAACATTTAACACTAATGTTAAAAATTTGGTAAAAGAGTTGAAAGAGTATGTTAATAAGCTCTTGAAAGAACAAAAACAGATGAACAATAGGAGAGAAAACATAAGAAATTAGAGAATTAGTGCAAGAAATCCAACTAAAAGATGTCTAGAAGAAGAAAAAAGAATATTATAAATGATAGGAAAGTTATCTCCAAACTAAACAACATGGATTACCATTTTAAACACCACATCAGCTTAGAATGTAGAGTCAAGAGAATGTCAGTCCCATCCTAAGAATGAGAAGCTGTATGACTTACAAATGATAGCTTTTTTAAGCCCATCAAACTGCTGAGAATGCAAAGAAGAAGGAGAACACAGTAAATATTTCAGAAAGAGCCCCTCTGGGGAATAAGGCAGCTGACCTGTGATTCATTCACTTCCTTTACCACAGGGATGGTGCTAAAAAACATAAAAGAAGGCAGGTGACCTAATCTAATCTCCTTGTTGACAAGAACTCCAAGTAAACTAATTTCATTTAGTAGAGAGAGGGTCCTTGTCTGTGGAATATTCTTCTTATCAGTAGGTAAGTGTTGGCTATATAAAATAAACCTAAAATCTATGGATTTGAGTCATGGCCCCTTATAAAATGTCACATAATCCAGGGTATAAAATGGAAATGTGTCAGATTAAACACTCCCACTATGTAAGACTTACTTAGAGATCTTGTCTATTCTGAACTAGAGCACATGAGTCTGACATAGAAAGGAAAGACCTGAGAGCAACCTGCAGAATCAAAGATCTTGTGCTGCTTTTTCTGAGCTTCTTTATTACCTCTATACTTTAAATTGTGGGCAAAACTTAATAGTGGCTACTATTACAGTGTATCCCTTATTCCAGTGAGTCTAATTAGATAATCCATTTTAGTTCACACTCCTAGAAAAAAGAAACCTCTGTGTCTCTCATCCTTGGTAGAGAGTGAGAGAAGAATGAAACTGCTATTGACATAGGTAAAAAACAAATAAACAACAATAACAAAACAAAACCCAGATGAATAATAATAAATTTTTAAAACTGATGGTTTAGTACCACTAAGATCCCCAGAAATAGAGAAAGTCTATACCTACCTTCTAACTCTTATCCATGGTCCTTTTCCATGTGCTCACATGACAAACTAGGGACAGACCATAGTATCTGAGAGAAACTCCCCTGAGGCCTGGGTATAAGGGATGCACTGATATCTGAGGGAAGAACAGAAAAACTAAGTGAAATCTTCAAGGCATTCTAAGTCCTCAATAAATATGAAGAAGTGGTTGCCTGTAGCTGTCACTGAGCAAAAGAGGTACAAGGAGTCCCCTAGGGCACACACATGTGAGGCCTGCTAAAGTCTGAGGACAGAATAGAACTAAAAGAAACATTGCAGAAACTCAGTCTAGACTCTACAGTAGACTGAGTTCAAGGTAGCAACAGTCTGTGGCTAAGGAAGGGGCAGGAGAGCTGAGAGAGACCTGGTCTGAGGTACAGATATGAGAGATCTGCTGAGGTCTTATGCCAGGACTAAAAAACTGAAAGAAACACTTTTGGCACTCTGGGCCTTACCCTGAGTGCAAGGCAGTAACCAACTATGGTTAAGGAAATGGTATACCTGACAGAGACTCCCTGAGACACAAGCATATGAGGCCTGATGAATGCGATGAGGAAGGAAATATCTAGATATTTAAAACCCAAGCCCTCCAGAAGGAAGAGTTTTAGCCCACCTTCAAATAATTTCAAACCAGTGGTGAAATGAACTAACAAAACTACTAAATCAAAACCCAGCTCAACTACAGACTAAATTAAGTTCTTTAGGGGCCAGACAAAAGAAGAAACGTATATTTAAGGCAAAAATATTATCTATTTCCATATCTACTGTAGTTTTACACAGAGTCCAATATTTAATAAAAGATTATGAGACACACAAAGAACTGAGATTAACATGACCTATCCCTAGGAAAGGATAACAGCTGACGTGTGATTCATCCACTTCCTTTACCACAGGGATGCTACTAAAAAAACATAAAAGGAGGCAGGTGACCTGGTCTAATCTCTTAGTTGATGGAAATCAAATTTGTTTACTTTGTAAACGAATTGTGTTACCCCAAAAACTCCTATGTTGAAGCTCTAACCCCTGACATGACTGTATTTGATAAGATTTTTAATGATATATGTAAGATTAAAGGAGGTCATAAGAGTAAAATTCTAATCTGACAGGAACAGTGTACTTAAAGAAAATGATGAGACACAATAGATCTTTCTTTTTCTCTCTCTCTCCATCATTTGTACAATAATGGTCATGTGAGGTCACAGCAAGAAGATGGCCATCTGCAAGCCAGGGAGAGAGGCTTCACCAGAAACTAACCCTGTTGCGAACTTCATCTTGTACTTTCAGCCTCTAAAACTATGAGAAAATTAATATTTATTATGTGGTATCTTGTTATAGAAGCCAAACTGACTAATACAGAAGAGAACAGATTCAATAAAATCAGACTCATATAAATCAGAGATCAGAATTATTAGACAGGAATTTCAAAATAACTACTATATACTGAAAATATTAAAGGATCTAATGAAAAAGATAAATGATGTGCATGTACAGATGGGAATTTCAATAGAGATGGAAACTATACAAAAAAAGACTAATGGAAAGGCTAGAAATGAAAATTACCGTATATACTCGAGCATAAGCCGAGTTTTTTCAGCACAAAATTTGTGCCAAAAAACCCGAACTCAGCACAAATTTTGTGCTGAAAAAACTCGGCTTATACTTGAGTATATACAGTAAGATAAAATGATACCTTTCAATGGGCTTATCAGCAACATATTGGACTTACCAGAAGAAAAAAATTACTAGACTAAACTTAATTATCAAAAATAATTTGATACAGAGAAAAAAGTGGAAAAAAAATGGAACACAGAGTTCCAATTATACAAGAGTTGTACATAATATATTTCAATATGGAAATAATTGGAGTCTCAAAAGTAAAAAGAAAACAGGAGAGAAAATGACTGAGAATTTTTCAATCTTGATAAAATTTGTCAACCTTCAGACCCAAAAAGCTAAGTGAACTCAAGCAGACAATGAAGCCACATATAATCACAACATAATCGAACTGCTAAACAACAAAGATAAGCAGAAATTCTTGAAAGCAACAAGAGAATAAACACAAAGTATATATAAATACACAATAAGAATTGTGGCTGAATCTACAAGGCCATCGAAAAACATTTTTAAGTGCTAAAAGAAAAAACACTGTCAACTTAGTATTCTATAATCAGAAAAACTATCAATCAAAAATGAAGGTAATGGGTGGAGGGAGGGTACTTGGTGGGACCACACCTATGGTGCATCTTACAAGGGTACATATGAAACTTACTAAATGTAGAATATAAATGTCTTAACACAATAACTAAGAAAATGCCAGGAAGGCTATATTAACCAGTGTGATAAAATATGTCAAATTGTATATAAAACCAGTGTATGGTTCCCCATGATTAATGATTGCATTAATGTACACAGCTATGATTTAATTTTTAAAAAATGAAGGCAAAATAAAGAATCTTCTGACACAAAAGGTGAAAGAATGAATCTCCAGCAAACTTTTTTTTTTTTTTTTTTTATTGTGGAGAAGGGGCCGGGAAAGAAGGTGGGGGAAGAGGTGCGTGACAGGGTCGGGCCAGTGGCATGGTACCACATTGGCTGTATCTAGGTAGAGGCAGTTTCAGGACGGGCCTTGCTGAGTCATTGCTACGTGGAAGTAGCTCAATGGATCTACTTCTAGTCAGGCTCGGAAAGTTGCAGTAGCCTCAGGCACATGGCAGGGCCCAACAATTCCCTCTTTTGTTTTTTGTATGGCGGAAAAACATAGCCCCTGTCTTAGGTTGCCTGCTCTTGAAGTTTCAGTCTTACCCGTCATGGGGATACAAACATCAATGGTTTGGTCCCTGTCTTAGGTTGACTGAATGCAGAGTGATCTTACCC
>CAUYPK010102446.1:0-43994 GCA_963574355.1 Loris lydekkerianus | reverse complement strand
TTCTCCAAACATCTTTCAAAAGGAATGTATTAATTTGCATTCCCACCAGCAGTGTAGAAGTGTTCCCTTTTCTCCACATCCACGCCAACATCTCTGGTCTTGGGATTTTATGATATGGGCTAATCTTACTGGAGTTAGATGATATCTCAAAGTAGTTTTGATTTGCATTTCTCTGATTAAGGGTGATGAGCTTTTTTTTTTTTTATATGACTGTAGGCCATGTGCCTGTCTTCTTCAGAGAAGTTTCTCTTCAAGTCCCTTTCATAACCCAAGTATAGCCCAAGAATACGAGGAAAGGGGAGAGGGAGGGGAGCTGAGGGGGGAGGATGGGTGGGGAAAGGGTAATTGGTGGGACCACACCTACCATACATTTTACAAGGATACATGTGAAATTTACTAAGTGTAGAATATAAATGCCTTGATACAATAACTAAGAAAATGAAGTAAAGGCTATGTTACCAGTTTGATGAAAATATTTCAAATCATATATAAAACCAGCACATTGTACCACATCTATACAGCTATGATTTAATTAAAAAAAAAAAAAAAAAAAATTAAAGGGGCAGTGCCTGTGCCTCAAAGGAGTAGGGCGCCAAAAGGTGATGAGTTCTAATCCAGCTCCGGCCAAAAACTAAAAAAAAAAAAAAAAAAGTTAAAAATTAAAAACAAAATCTACTAATAAATAAATAAATGTCAGAAAGCATGCATGAGAGATAATAAGCTTTCCAAAATAATCATTTTTATATTGATTATTACCATCTCCTCTGATGATATCCAGGGATATACTGAGAGGGTGTTATTACACTAGTAATATGAGAAGCAATGCACATGGGTTATTATATCAATTTAGCCATTTCACAATTTATGCATATTTCAATACATAATTCAAAACATAATTTTATAAAAAATTATTTTACCAATTTTTTGGTACATGCTTTAAAAAAAAAAAAAATTCTACAAATGTCTAATTTCCCCCATTTGTACTTTCTCGACTTTTCATTTCATGTCCTAAGAAACTGTTCAAAATGAGTTTTATGCTCATTCTTCCCTGTCTTTTCTCAGATGTTGGCATCAATACCTTATTTGGGCTTCTAATCTGTTCTTATTTCATTATGAAAATGTTTTCATTTTCTCTTAAGACTTGAATTTAATTATTTAATAAAGATAATTATAAATAATTCATAACACACATGTATTGATTACTCATGAGGTAACATCATGAGTAAACTAAATTTAAGGACATTCTCTCAAACACCTGAGCAGGGCACTTCAAAAATATCAGGATCATAGAAGACAAGAAAAGGCTAATATTCAATCATTGTTAAAAATATATACATTCCATCAATAAAGTATTAAACCATGCCTCCATTAATAAAGTAGCAAGACTTACACAGATAATGTCATTGACTTAGATAAGAGTAGACTATGGAAAATGATGTTTGAATGTCATCTGTGGTCTGGATCAGATCCTGGAATAACAAAACAGGAGATGAGTGGAAAATGTGATGATTTCATATATGCTGTGTACCTTAGTTAATAATATTGCACCAAAAATTATTTCTTAACTTTGATGAAAGTTTTATGGTTATATAAAATGTTAAAATTAAGAGAAGCTTTATGAAATGTTTAAGAAGCTCTTAGTTTTCCAAATTCTTTGATAATTATTATATTACCACAATTTTTAATAACTTAGATGAACTACTCCCTTCCAGATGCCCTGTATATGAAGAGATAGATCTAGTGGTTCATATACATTTTTATGTTCATTTTTTATTATTTCCATATCAAAATAATATACATTATGCAAGAAGAAGCTTTAGAAGTTCACACTGAGAATATGGTTTTTAGGATAGACAGTAAATATGCCGTATAAATTAAGAACTAGATTTTAAGATATTTCCAAAAATTTAAAGTTAACTTAGTAAAATACTAAAGCCATAAAGTATTTTACAATTTTTTTCAGTTTTGTTGACATCTGAAATTAAAATTTATAATTTTATTTTGTCTTGTACAGATTAACAAAGTCAATCACTGGCTATTTTACAATAAAGATAAATCTATTGGCTTGGGATTCTGGAGGCTGGGAAGTTCAAGAGAAAGGGTCAAACACCACAAAGGAAAGACAAAGAAAAGATAAAAGTGAGAAACAGAAAGGGGCCAAACTTGTCTTCTTATAATGAACCTATTACTGTGATAATGAACCCACTTTGTAAATAAAGACATTAATCCACTATTAAGAGTCCTCATGGTCTAATTGCCTCTCATTAGGCCTTATCTCCTAGTACTGTCACAAAGGCGATTATGTTTCCAACACATGCTTTTCATTCTTTTATGGGACACATTCAAACCATCACATTCATTAATCTTCAGAGAGTAATTTTTTGCTAAAATATAATTTTGGAAGTTTATTTGACTCTCTTTTGTGAAAAATATTATCAACTTATCCCCAAAACGGCAATTAATAAATGACTACAGAGAGCCAATGAAATTAATAACAGATATATAGTATAATAAATGTTCAAGTGCATATGTATTTTTACTATATCTCATACTTTTGGTTATTTTTCAAATCAACATATAAGACTCAACTTATTGTTGAGACAAGAACTTATTGTTCTTGAAAGGTGAGATTTCACATTTTAGTTTTAGTGGCAGGAATCTCAGATAACAAAATGAATGGTGTAACTTTATGATTTTTTTTTTTTTTTTTCATTTTAGAAGCTTTACAGATACTACTGGGGAAAAATCGTCAAGTTTGTTAAAATTTATCCAATTTATCGACCATTGCACATAAAAAGTGTTGTAAGACATTACTCAGTGTTTTCAGTGACCTCAGTTATCCTTGGGTGCTGAATACAGAACTAATTATCTATTTTATCTACCTTTCTCATCACTGTTGCTGTCCCATTTTAGCATAATGGTTTGGATTATGTATTTTCTTCTATGTTGAATTTTCCTGAAAATTATTCTAACCTATATGTTATATTTTCAAAGGTTTTTGTACAGTTGTAAATAAAATGGGGCATGCAAACTGAACGTGAAGTTTTTTTGTTTTCACTATGCTTACTCAACTAAGAGGACCTTTGAGCATATTTAGCTTATAGAAATAAGAAAAAAAAAAAGAAAAGAAAATTGAACATGTGTTTTCACAGATAAAGAGCTTACAACTCTTGAGTATTTAGTAGAATAACATGAGAAACTTTAAAACATACTGTTGTCCAAGCCCAATCCCAGTCCATTTAAATCAGATGTTTTGTGGGTGGAGCCTAGCCACAGGGGTGTGTGTGTGTGTGTGTGTGTGTGTGTGTGTGTGTGTGTGTGTTTTAAGGTTTCTAGATGATGCTTACATGGGAATCATGGGACTTTCTTAAAGTCTCCCTGGGTAACTCTTCTGTGCAGTTAGGATTAGATCCAACTGATAAACATATATACTGTGACATACATCAACAATTCTCAAATATCTAGTCTCATGACTCCTCTCCTCTCACTATGTTGATGTCTTTAGTGAATTTCTAATATATTTCTTTGATTACTCTTTTTTTATAATTTTATTTTTGTTTTATTTTTTTATTCAGTCATTTGCACATAGATCATGAATACATTAATGTCATTATAGGATTCAATGCATTGATTATTTATACCAATGGAGTGCTTACATCCTACTAATCAACATAGCCTTCACTTTGTTTACCCAATTACAGCATTAAGACATTTGTGTTCTATACCTTTTAGATCCAACTTGTACTTGCAATATGATCCATAGGTGTGGTCCCCCTACTAACCCTCCTTCTATCAACCCACCCCTCTCCCTTTCCCTCTCCCTCCCCTTCCCTCCTTCATCCTAGGCTGTAGTTGTGTTTCTTTTTTCATAAGCAAGTGTGAGTGATTATAAATTGGTTTCACAGTAGTACTGAGTACATTTGGATATTGTTTTTTTCTATTCTTGAGATACTAAGAAGAATATTTTCCAGCTCCATCCATGTAAACATAAAATAGGTAAAGTTTCATTTTTTAAATGCTGCTTCATTTTTTAATTCCATGGTATACATATGCCACAATGTATTACTCTGTTCATGGGTCGATGGGCACTTGGGCTTTTTCCATGACTTGGCAATTATGAATTGAGCTGTACTGAACAATCTGGTGCAAATAACTTTGTTGCCAAATGATTTTTGGTCTATTGGAAATACTCTTAAAAGAGGAATTTCAGGATCAAATGGGAGGTCTGCATTTAGATCCCCCAGTGTTCTCCAAACTTCCTTCCAAAAGGAACATACTACCTTGCATTCCCACCAGCAGTGCAGAAGTGTTCCCTTTTCTCCACATTCATGCCAACATCTGTAGTTTTGGGATTTTGTGATGTGGGCTACTCTTACTGGAGTTAGATGATATCTCAGAGTGGTTTTGGTTTTCATTTCTCTGATGATTAAAGATGATGAACATTTTTTCATGTGTCTGTAGACAATGTGCCTGTCTTCTTCAGAGAAGCTTCTGTTCATGTCTCTTGCCCACAATGAAATAGATCACTTGTTTTTTTCTTAGTAATAAGTTTGAGTTCTCTGTGGATTCTGGTTATTAGACCTTTGTCGAAAATATAACTTGCAAAAATCCTTTCCCATTCTGAGGGCCGTCTATTTGCTTTACTTACTGAGTTCTTGGCAGTGCAGAAGATTTTGTTTTTATTTATTTCTTTTAATTATTGTTAAGTCATAGCTGTGTACATTAGTGTACTCAAGGGGTACAATGTGTTGGTTTCATATACAATCTGAAATATTCTCATCAAACTGTTCAACATAGCCTTCATGGCATGTTCTTAGTTATTATATGTAGACATTTGTATTCTGCATTTAGTAAGTTTTGCCTGTACCCATTCTAAGATGTACCATAGGTGTGGTCCCACCAATTACCTTCCCTCACCCCAACAGCCCCCCTCCCTTCCCCTCCCTTGGCCCTTTTCCCATATTCTGGTGCTACAGTTGGGTTATAGCCTTCATGTGAAAGCTATAAATTAGATTCATCAGAGGGCTGAGTACATTGGGTACTTTTTCTTCTATTCTTGAGATACTTTGCTAAGAAGAATATGTTCTAGCTCCATCCACGTAAACATGAAAGAGGTAAAGTCTCCATCTTTCTTTAAGGCAATTACTCTTTTGTTATCTTTGAGTTGATTATCTATTCTCTCTTGGATTTTGTCAAGCTTTCCTACCATCCATATGTAAAATTCTTACCTGTCATTTCAGAATCTGGTGTTCACTTTTTTTAGTTGTCTTTCTGCTCTAAGTTTTCATACTTCTGGAGGTATTTTGGCTGATTTCTTCTCATATAGCAATTTTGTTTCTGATTTTTGGAAGGTCTTTTGTTTAGATGGGGCTTTCCTCACACACACTAGCAAGTGTGTTATTTGTAGCACATATTTGGTAAGAACCTTTGGTTTGACTGTGGGTGGTTTGATGGTGATCTGGGTTCTGGATAGATACCTTGGTTATAACTGTCCCTAATGTGGTGGTTTTCTCAGTTGCTAGTTGTTTGTAGGTTAGTAGCAGTGGTGAGCTCTGTGAGTGGACAGATTTTTTATCTTTCCTTGAAAAGAGAGGATGGGAGTCTTTGAAATCCTTTCTCTTTCCCTAGCTCTGTGGACTTCTTAACAGTGTGAATTGTACCGGCATGCCTTGTTTAATCGCTGAGAGAGCAGGTGGTGTTTGTGGGTGAGAATCAACCACACCCTGTATGAAGAAGGGTCAATAAATGCTATAAAGGGATGTGTAAATTTACCTCCCTGTTATTTGATGACACCTGCCAGAGGAATAAGTTTCAGGGTGTTTAGGGACTTATGATTGGCTCCAATCCCCAAAAGGAAACACTCAAAAGTGTCAGGTGGTAGTAGGTGGAAACATGGAATTTCTAGGTGAGTCTTTATTCTCTGCCACAACAAGTGGGTGGGGGAGAGAAGCTGAGCTGCAACGAGTTAGGTAAGCTTCCCTCGGGTTTCACAAAAGCTGACAAGGTAGCTCTTTTGGCAGGGCTCAAAATTCTGCCTCTAGGTTCTGGGAAAAAAACACTATCTGAAGTGGTACCACCCAGCCAGATAGTCTGTTTGTGGAGGCGGAGCATCTGAGATTCACAGGCGTGCTGTCAGAAGCAAGCTTTGCTCTCCCACCCCTGTTCTGTAGTCTCTCTCTGGTGTCTGCCAGTAGGTAAGAGTTGAAATTATCTGAGGTCCCTGCAGTATTTCCCTGTGGGGGGAGGAGCCCACATTGCACTGTCTTCTTAGCCCTGCCCACACAGACTCACTTGTCTCTTGAGATTAGTTCACAAATCTCCGCTCTGTGAACCCAAGTGACACCATTGAGATTTGTGGGTATGATATTTGACCTGCGTGCCTGTCCCTGGTCCCTGAAGATCAATCCTAACCATCCCAGGCAGTAGTGTCATAGTTCTGAGATTATGCCTATTGGGTGCTCAAGCAGGCTTTACATCCCTCAATTTGGGGGTGCGCCCTGCTTTGATAGACTTAACAGGTAAGCAGCATCAGGAAGGGCCACTGATCATGGAGCTCACAGTCAGAGCACCCCTAAGTCTGACACAGGACTTTAGCAGTAAATGTCTGAGCCCCACTCTGTTTGAGACTGTCAATGTGGCAGATCAGTTATGTCTCTTGGCAGGTGCAAGTGAAAGAGAGGAAAGGAGAGTGGAAGATCTGGATAGAGGAAAGCCAACATTCTGGCCATCTCTGTCTCTCACTCCAAAAGGCAGCCCATCCAGAATGTCCACGCTGTGGGATGGCATACTTCCCCTGGGACCCAGCGGACCCCTGTGGTTCTTGCGGCCTGAGCCAGAGTTGGGAAATTTTGTGTGAGAATAAGCAAAATGAAACTGAGGTACAGCACTCTATTTGCAAGGTTGTGTTTAATTTATAGAATCATAGGCAAGAGTCCTCTAAAACAGGTACCTTAATAGGTACTTCAATCAAAAGTATTTCTTCATAGTAGTAATCCTCCGCTTTCACCAGCTGGTGCTCTTATTGACTGTTCCTACAAGTTTCATCACTAACATACTGAAATGAAGGTAAATTCCACTGAGTTGCTTTGTAAGCTGAGAGATCCCACTGAGAGATTTTTATTTATTTATTATTTTTTTTTTATTTAAAAACCAAGAAAGTAAACTAACATTGCATTGTCTTTTTGAAAATCATTTTGTTTTTCTTAAAAAAATTTGTTAAAATATGTTTTTTTGTTAGAAACCAAGTCTACACATTTAGGTTATATATTTTTCTTCTTAATACTTTGCATCTTTTCAAAATTACAAATATTTATAACACACATACATACATAAGTATAAATATTTATAAATAAAAATATGTATGCATGTGTGTGCATATATACATATATTTATATATAAAGCATGTATATAAATCTAGCAATGAATATGAAAATTTAGTAATTTATAACAATCTAGCCTTGTTACAATAAGATAATGCATTCATTTGTTAGAAATAAGGTTGTTTACGTTTTAGAATTATTATAAGAAAGAGAATATAAAAATGTAAAAATTATAATTTATAACAATCTAGCCTTGTTACAATAAGATAATGCATTCATTTGTTAGAAATAAGGTTGTTTACTTTTTAGAGTTATATTTGATTTTTTATTATAAGAGAATAACAGGTATAACTCTACTTTAAAATGTGCATACTTAAAAGAAATACAATGAGTGAAAAGGGTAGAGACACTTTGTAAACAGGAATTCCAATATTGGTCTTGTCTCTGAAACATATTTTATGATATAATTATAATACTAATTAAGTCATCAAAGTTTTGTGTTAGTCATATCAAAACTTACATGGTTACTAAATTTTTTACTCTATTGATTTATGAATTTATATATTTTCACAAATATGCAGTTATTTTATAATATCCTAATTTTGTGATTTTTGCTGTTTTACTCTTAAAACATGTTGATTTCGTGGCAGTGGAGAGTAGAATAGTGTTTACTAAGACTGGGATGAGTAGGGATGAGAAGAAAGGAGAGGTTGGTTAATAAGTACAAAAATATGGTTAAATACAAAAAATAATTTCTATTGTTTAATAGCACTGAAGTGCTCTTAATAGTTAACAATAATTCATTGAATATGTCAAAATAGCTAAAAGGTAGACTTGGAATACTCTTAACACAAAGACATGATAAATGTTTGAGGTGATAGATATCCAGTTTATCCTGATTTTATCATGACATATTATTTGCATATATCAAAATATCACACGTATCTCATAAACATGTACAACTATTGTGTATCAGTAAACAATAATTTTTAAAAGCTAAAATAGGAATATGTATTTAATTTAAAAGTAGATTATTTATGCAATAAGTATTTAACAGAATTTATGAAATAGCTTTGTAAATAAATAGCAACAAACAGGAAAAAGTTATAGAATTGTGGATTATTTAGATAGAAAACTTAAAATTCTTGAAAAAATATACTTATTGAAGATTTTGTGTCTATATTATAAATTTACAAATAATAAATGATAATTCATCCTTTAAAACCTGTATAGAGAATCAATAGGTTTAGATATTAAAAGCACATAATAGTAATTGGATTTTAAAGGGACATAAAGGATAATAAGTTTTAATAAATAATTCACTAACATTTTGTTTGCTTGCTTTCTTATGTTTGTTATAAACTAGTTTGTATCAATCAAATATTTGAATTATTTTATGAAGTATTTTAAATATTTTATTATAAATCTTCATAAATTATAATATGTACATGTAATTATATGAGTAGGGATGCATATATGTTGCACACTCTGCTAATTACTACTTTTCATGGAAAATAAATAAATAGGAAACAGTACTTTTTAACATAACTGGTAGTTAAACATATGAAGTGTTGCTAGAATGTCAACTTCTGTTTGAATAAATGTGCTCACATTGTTATTTTAATTAATTCTCCAAATGATATTGAAAAGTATAATATTTATAACACAACAATTTGGAAAATATATTCATTGAGTATCCAGAGAGAACACATTCATATATAAAATCTTATAAATTTTAACTCAAAGTTAATTTCTTTTCCGATGTAAAAGAAAATTTGTTATATGTCTACTCTGTTTCAAATTCCGTGCTAGCACCTGGAGGCTTTACGAACCTTGAGTTCTGATCCCATTTTAAGAAGTTTGCTTTATGGGCAGTACCTAGTGATATGAATAGCAAAACTTAAGGACTAGGGATAAAAAGAAAGACATTTCATGTAAATTGGAAAGGTGTATTTTTCAAACTATTAATTATCAGTATTAAGAGTTTATTTAGATAAAAGCTGTTCCAGTGTGTCAGGAAACTTACTCCCTCACATGTGATCCTTTTCTTCTCTTTGTCGGTTTAGAGAATTTCAATTTTAGATCACTGCTTTGAGATGAAGTCCAGTTTGGCAAAGTGGCTTCTTTAAAATGGTGACACGTATCCAGGAACCCATTCCTTTTAGTATAATATCACAAAAGTTGGTGAGAAGCACCTGATAAGGTACCTTTCACCTTAGTTGGTGGGAGTCCTTTTAAAGATGTCTTTTCTAATATATAACACCACCTGACTGAAGTCCGTGGTACTTGAGTTTTGGGTCTCCTGGGAGCTCACCATAGAAAGAATCCTTTACTAAATTAGAATTTTTAGCTAGCTGACTTATAAGGCTTCTGCAATAAACACAATTTATCTACCTTTAATATCATAAATCCACAATTTCCTGGAAATAATTCCATAGCTCTGTTATAATTCAAAAGAAGACAGTTAGTGATTACCAAAAGGAGTTGCTATTAGGTTAAACACAGCTAATGGAATGGTTTGGGCCAAGTTTAAGAGTTCAGTCGATTTTGCCACCTGAGACTTTATTGTTCTGTTTGTGCATTCCACGAACCCAGGTGACTTAGATGATAGGCACAGTGGAAATGTTCGTAAATGGGCCTGATTTTATATACTGACTAAGTTATTTGCCCAGTAAAATGAGTGCCTCTGTCTCTATGAAAACCTAGGGGAACTCCTCAAGACAAAAGTATTTTTTTTTTTTTTCCAAGACAATGTTTACTTACAATTGAGGCTGCTGCTCTTTTGCACAGTAGTGCTTCCACCAGTGAGAAAACATACACACCACCAGTAGAATGTACCTGGTCTTTGTGACGATGGTAGTTGAACAGAATATAGTTGAGATATCTTGAAAAGGTCTTCTGGTGTAATAAAATGACCCTGTGAACTATGTAAAGATTTACCCAGATAATGTTTTAGGTAAATATGGTAGAAATTGTGAGCAACAGATGGAGCAAGTTCCCAGTTTCTTTTTTTTTTTGCAAGCAGTTGTCTTATTAGGACCCAATGAGCAAACTCATGTACATAAGAAAGATGGCTGTAATTTGGCTGAAAGTAAAGCTAGACCAGTTGGTCTATGCTATATCTCAGTTTCAAAGAAATATGTTTTCCCTTTTGCTTTCTAATTTTCTTATTCTTTTTGTGGAGCTTTGAATTGAGCTAATTTTATATCAAAATGAAGTGCTCCTTAAAAGCCAAAACAGATTGATTTTAATGTTAAGATACATTAAGGGGATCCCTTTTTGGCATACTATTTGCTTATTAATTTCTCTTTCTTCCTGAGTGTCTGACTTTGAATAACTTTGAATCTTGATAATAGTTTATAATTTTGACAATACTACTGTTTCCAATAATTCTGGGAAAAGGCATTTTTATAGTGGACTTAATGGAAGAAGTTAAAAATCTTCTATGTTTCCACAGCATTCTAAAGTCATGAGGTACCTGAAAAGTGCATCTGCTGTCTGTATGCATATTACACTTATTCTTTTGCTAATTGACAGAATCTAATTGATACTATAACCTCTGCTTGTTGAGCTGAAGTCAATCCTGGAAGATAAGCACTTTTTATTTCCTGAGTCAAAGATACTATAGCATAAACTGCATGATAAGTTCTAGATTCATCTGTAAACCAAATAACATCAGCATTAGCAAGTGGGGTGGAGTATGTGGGGGTGTCTCTCAGGACCATTCTAGGAAAAAGAATCTAGTTGGTTAAGAATATAGAATCATGAAGTGTTTTACATGAATGCAGGGGCAGAATATGACAGGATTTAGATTAGTAATACTTCTGAAGATTGTTATATGGAAAGAAGAGACAACTTCATAAAAAGCCAGTCTGCTAGTAGAATACCTTTAGGTATGTGCAGGTTTAGAAGGATTTCTGCCAAGTGAGAAATAATGCCAGTGAGGGGTGAACCAATCACTCTCTATTCCATACTCTTATTAACCCTGAAGTAGCAGTTACTGCTTTTACGCAAGAGGTAATATTTTAGCCACAGGATCCAGTGGTTGACTACAGCATCCTGCAGATCCTATGTTGATCTCCATATTTTTGAGTCAGAACGCTTAAGGTGTTTTCTGATTTTCATGAGCAAATAGTGATAATGAAATACTATAATTTGGAGGCAGGTGCATTTGTAAGACTCTTTTATATTTTCTTCCAATGTTAATTGATTTTCCTTTGTTCATTTCAGGGTGTCTGTTTTATATTGTCTTAAAAGAATATATAAAAGTTGAGTGTTTAAGAAGTGTGGAATCCACTGTCTGCTATACCCCTAAAACATTCTCGGTTGTTTCTTAGTTTGGGGGATAATGAATGTGGATATTCCTTGAGTTCTCCCCTAATTGATGAAATTAACTTCTATTGATATTGGGAAACCTAAATATCTTGTTTTTGATAAAAACCATTGTTTCTTGAGGTCTTGTGTCCCTTGGAACCTAATGGTTGTAATAAATCAATTCTACCATCTATACAGGTTTGCTTATCCCATATGAAGAAAAGTAAATCATCTGTATACTTTGTGAAGTTGGACTTCTTAGGAAAGTCAACATTCAAAAGCTCTACTTTTTTATACTCGTGAATAAATTGAACTGTCAGTATATTTCTGAGGCATGTCCATGTGCATTTTCTGTATTCCCAAGTGCAGGTGAAAAGAAATCAACTACTCTTTCTCACAGAAATGCTAAAGAATGTGCCACATAGATTTATTATCATCAAAACAAACAAAAAAAAAACGCTCACCTTTAGTTGATGTCAATCAACAACATATGGGGTTGGTACCACTGAGTGCTAAGGAATTAATATTTTATTAATTGTTCTCAGATCCTGTACCAATCTTCTTTGTCCTCTATGGTCCAGTTGTCTTTTGGAAGGAATTGAAGTGTCATTATACCTGGGCTTGTACAAAGAATAATCAAGTCTCTTTTTACATAATCCAAAATTGTTAATTCTCATCCTTCCCAATACCTGTAATCTTACAGGGCATTGTGTAAGGTTTGGATAAAGTTTTGATGGATCTATTTATGTTTTCATTGCAGCAGCTGAAATAAATTTTCTGATATCAGTACATGATTTTGGCCACAATTGAGCAGGCACTATTTTTAACAGCTCCTGTAATTTTTCATTATTTAACAATTTAGTTGCCTTCATGACAATGTGAATTTTAATTTGCGAATTGAAAGTATCAGATTTTGATTTTTTTTTTTTTTTGAGACATTCTTACCTTGTTGCCCTTGGTAGAGTTCCATGGTGTCATAGCTCACAAAAACCTCAAACTCTTGACCTGAAGTGATTTTCTTGCCTCAGCTTCCCAAATAGCTGGCACTGCAGGTGCCTGCCACAATGGCTGGGTATTTTTAAAGATGAAGTCTTGCTCTGGCTCAGGCTGAGCTCGAACTTGTGAGCTCAGGGCAATCCAGCCCCTTCAGCCTCCCAAGTGCTAGGATTACAGGATTGAGTCACTGCGCCCACCCAAGGTTTTGAATTATTTTTGTTTTTTGGAACTAAATTCATTCTATTTTCCCTTCCAATTCTAAATATAATTTATTCCTTTTGAGAGAAATTGGTATGAGTATTATATAATTCTAAAATACCTCTCCCTATCAAAAGAATGGGGCTGTTGTTTTAGTTGTAAACATATGGTCCTATTTGCTTATATTCTGTGTTTAACTTTTCTTTCCTTTTCTTCCTTGGTTTTGGTATGAGACACTTGACCCACAAAATTCACTAGATCTTAAGTTTGACAGGGAACACAACTAAGATATTGTCTAGTTATATTTTCCAGTTCTCCATGGAATCCATTTCTAAAATTTGTGTTAAGAGTAGTATCGTTTTCGGTGGTTAGTATAACTGTCTTCTGACTGGTCTGCATATTGTTTAGATATTGTTCAAATTTTTATAGTATGACATTATAGACTTATCAAGAGTTTTTTTGGCATTACTGTATTTTGTTCTATTCCACTACTCTTGTAAAACTAAAGAGATAGCATCTAGTAAAGCTTTAGCACTATTACAGGCTGGCTAAGCATGTGCTTCAGACTAAGGGAAGTCTTCTAGAAGGTTCCTACAATCTCTTTGCTCTCCAATCTTTGAATTGTTCATATTAACATGTGGACCAAATGACATACATCAGAGAATCTAGGGTCATAAGTTCAAATGTTAATTTGAATTTTCTAACAAATTCAATGGGGTGCTGAAGAGAATCAAGAAATTCTTCAATTATTCATTAAGTTCTACTTTTCAACAGGATTAGTAAACCAAGGCAGATTTGCCTCTTCTGAACACAGAGGGTTCTCAAAATGGAGCCAGCACAGCAGAGAGAGGAGGTGAAGGAGGAAGAGGAGCTAAGTACAGGCAAGAGAGTTCTGACAGAACAAGAACGGAGGAGGACCTGGAGAAGGGGAGACTTGGGAAGTCTTTCTCAACTCAGAAATTGTTTTAGCAATCCTTTGTTTTCCTCTTGCAAAGAAAAAACTTCATCAGAACCTCCTTGAGAACACTGTAAACAGCTCTCCCAGTTATTTTATTCTATTTTAGAGCTGCCTTTTAAAAATGGAGCATGCGCATAAACTAATCTAGGTTTTACAAAAGTATTTCATTCTGGCCATTGGCCATTTGAGGTCATCATGAATAATGTGAGACCACTTTCTCTAAATATTTGCATGAAGAAGCCTCGTAAATATTAAGTATTAAACAGGAATCCAACTGGCATTTGCAATGGAAGAGCTCTCTTTAAAGAGAAAGTTTCAGTTTCAGAAGTACAACTGCCTATAATTTATTTTTTTTTTTTTGCAAAATAAAATATTAGCACTTTTATCATTTTTTATTAAGTCATAAACACATACATCATGTATACATTAATGCATTTATGGAGTACAATGTTCTAATTTATATACAATTTGGAATGCTTATATCAAACTAGTTAATATATCCTTTACCTCATTTACTTAATTATTGTGTTAAGACATTTATACTCTATCCTTAATAGATTAGACATGAACCCTTGCATGCATATTGCCTATGATTTAAACTTTCCTTGTCAGTGATCAAAAAGCCTAGTTGGAGGTGATTTGAGTAAAGTATGGTATTATTGGAATAGCTTTTTAAAATGTCACCTTGACTCAGTTCTTCCCTTTTACATGTCTTTTTGGTCACAAGAGAGTTGGAGACTTGGTGCTTAAGCGATCAGCCTTTATGTGTTTCCACCAGATGAAGTAAGTTTCCCTGTATGTTCTTATTAAGAAATTCCCTAGGAGATCTTTTCACATCAAGAATGATAAGTTCCAACAATTCCACAACACCTTAGTTCACCTAAGGGTCCTTTCAACTAGTTAGAACAGTGTCTTTTGTCCTCTACACTTATCCTCATAGAGATGCTTTTATAATTTTGGTCAGAAGAAGAAAGTTTAGACTTGTCAATTGAACTAAACTTCAGAATGTGGCCAGTTTTAAAAATTATAATTTTTTTCCCCCTTAAGACACAAAGATTCACTTGGTGTTTTCAAACAGAAACTGTTTTCTCTATGACCAAAGTTTCAAGGAGGAGAAAAGGTTGAAAATTCTAAGAAAATTCCTAACAAAACCTTAACCTCTGAGAAAAATAAAAATCACAATTGTGCATTTAGCAGAATCCTTAGCAGACAAAGTTCCTACCTCGCCTTGAGCTTCAGTTCCAACCCTGTTGAGTTAGGAATGTGCGATAATCAAATCAAGCCTGAATCACAACCACGCTGGGAAATCTGAACCCAAAAGGGACCTTATCAAAGATGCTATTGAGTCTGACAAGGTCATATGGACAAAGTCACCCATGCTTGTGTCAGGGGTCTGTGGTCAGTAAGGTGGCAGGAATCACTGAAGGTTCACTTCTTGTTGTTTTTATGGTCTTCAAAATGCACACTTTAAATAATGAGATTCCGAAAATATTAAGTATAGCGTTTATTCTAGTGTAAATCTTAGGACAGTCATCCAAGAGATATTGACTTCAAACACATGAGATCAGCATTTCAAAGAGAAGTTTAAGTGCCACTTGTGTAGGCAGAAACAGAGAAGTTTTAGCAAGATTACATTTTCCTTACAAGATCAGCATACATGGATCACTAGGAAAGTTTTGAGACAGACTGCACTACGGTCCATTATTTCACTTCCAAGAAACAGGGTTGACAGAGTGCTTTCTGATTCTCACTTGCAAATTTCAACTTTCCCAGTATCGGTGCTGCTAGGAGGGCTTCAGTTGTTTCCATCTGTGCAGATTTTACATCTGTTAATTTTTGGTGTGTGTCTCAAAACTTTCTTAATGTCCCACATATACATTGCAAGATTTTATTAGTTACAGATTGCTGCATTCCAAAAAAGATTACTGTGAGGAAAAGTAACATCTGAGGGGGTTTTATCTTGGTGCCACTTGGTTTTCCTAGTTACTTACAGGAAAAATGGGCAGAAGTTATAGCTGTATGCCCAGTGACTCTGGTGGCATGGCACCTTTTCTCAAGGATCAGGGAAATTTAAAGTTCTAACGGTTTTACGTTTGAATTAATTTCACAAACACATATATTAAATCCAAGGCAAAAGAAGTTATCTTAAAAGTGTTGAACAGAATTTGATGTTAGGCACATGCACCTTATAAATGAGTAAATATGAGTGATTTTATAAAGTAAACATGAACAAAAATAGACACTCTTTAATCAATTATAATTGTTAATAACTGCACTGGGGAAAACAGAATCCGTGTTAATAGCATTGATAAGCAGTTCCAACACAGAGATACTAAATGCAAGGGTAAGGTGTGATGGTAATTTGTCTCCTGTACTGCAACAGCACAACAAGATCATGAAGAGAGTGTGTTAATTTAGGAACATGGAAACCTGGATCCTTGTCCTATTTTCCTACACTGTGGCATTCTTCTTTTACATATCATTTTATTTCTCTGTGCTCTATTTTTCTTATCTATAAAATAAAATTCTTAATGATCTTATATTTAGTTATTTTAAAAATAATCTTTTATTGTCCAGAAAATAAAACCTTGATATTATTTGATTACATTATGTTGGTACTAAGTTGTAATCTCAAACACTTGAGTGTGGAGTAAATATTCATGACCACAAGTCGAGTTAATGTTACCATGACAGTCACTTCAGTAAATCCAAAAATAAATCCATTATAAACACAATGCTATCCTTTCTACAAAGATTATTCCAGAAGATTGTATTCAGCAGTGATTTAATGACATGAAACTATATTATGAAAGTATGAAAATCAGAAATCATTTTGCTATAGATATTTCCAGTGATTAAGCTATGTGCAAATAATCCTACCATTTTTAAGATGTAAGTATGATAAATTGAAGTTTCCTAATAAAAAAGTCTATAATTCTTAATATATTTAATACAGTGTAGGTATTTAATTCTATCATCTAAGTTAACTTTGATAAAACAAAATTGTAGCTAATTTTTAAGTCATTAGTCACTGATTTTGATTCTATTTTCCATGAGGCCAGCATTGAATGTCACTCCTACTGATGTTATTTAATCATTAAAGCTAATGTTTCTAATAGGCTGGGGCCACTTACTTTTATCCATGTCATCCTTGGATTGACATCAGCACAAAAATCGTTTTCAGCTGACTTATTGAATTATTTTTTTACAATTAGAAGAAAACTGGGCTCCACAACAGGTTAGAAGTTAAATCTATAGGTACACATCAGGGTGAAAAAACTTCTAAGTCAGAGGCAGGTACATGAACCCACATAATTCAGTGTGAGTTTTTAAATATCTGCGTGAATAAAAGTATAGTCTATTGTTCTCACTTTGTTTATATCATACACAAAGAAAATTGTTAGTTTAATGCACTAATTAAGTTTAGAATATTAGTTATGAATTGATTTGATATATATTATGTGTACAAAGATTGTGTACTTATTGAACATGCAGGGCCTTGACTTATTTAATCTAAACTTATAAAATAGCAGCAGTTACTTAGTGTAGTTCCAAATTTAGTGGAGCAAGAAATATATCATTCTATATCATTCTTTATTTTTATATACTGAAACATATTTACCTTTATCCCAAATCCAACAGGAGAAACAAAACACAATTTTCTCTGATGTTTTCATCCATGTTCCCTGGCCACTTATAGCAGTATCTAAGAGTGACATCATGGAGGTGGCGTGGTAGTAAGTATTCATTCCTCAATCAATTATATTCTATTCAGTTTTATTCAGCTTATCTTTCTTTAATTATTATCATTGTTGGGGATTCATTGAGGCTACAAAGAACCAGGTTACTGTGATTGCATCTGTTAGGTAAAGTCCCTCTTATAATTGTGTCCCACCCCCAAAAGTTGTGTCACACACTGTGATGTCCCACTCCCCTCCCTTCTTCCCATTCTCCGCTCTTTGCTTCCTCCACCCCTCCCTCCTTCCGTCTCTCTACTCTCCCCTTCCATCACCTTTATCCCTCCTCTCTCTAATCTCCCATTTTACCACCCCCATTGTGCACTAGGTTATTAATTGTCCTCATATCAGAATTGAGCACATGAGACTCTTGCTTATCCAGTCTTGTGATTTATGGCAGCTCAATTTATGATTGCCAAAATGTGGACACAGCCTAAATGCCCACCAACTCAGCTTATTATCTGAACATGTTCATTACGTTTCATTTTTTTAAATTTTAAATTGTAGAATTACATGAGAGACGAAAAGTTTCAGTTCAATAAAGTTGTTTATTTGATAAGGAAGCTAAAGTCCATAGAGAAAAACTCATTTGCCTAAAAATACAATAAAATAAGTCACATCACATCCTACCAGTGTATGGACACTTGGTTTTATATTTCTATTATTACTCTACCACTCTTAGCCTTTCAGTTAAGATAGAATAACTAGCAGGTTGTTTACAATGTCAGAATTTTTTTTTTTTTTATTACATACTACACATAGAGGAGTTTATGATCTTCACATTATACTTGTAAAACAAAGTTGTGTCACAGAGTTCCTTTGGTGATTGTGTATGAATGGTCCAGCACTTTCTATGTAACGTGAAGCCAGGCATGGTGTCTGACGTCTGTAATCCTAGCACTCTGGGAGGCCAAGGTGCGTGGATTGCTTGAGCCCTGGAGTTTGAGACCAGCTTAAGCAAGAATGAGAAACTGTCTCTACTAAAAACAGAAAAACTAGCTGTGCATAGTGGCACATACTTGTAGTCCCACCTACTGAGGAAGCTGAGGATAGAGGATTACTCAAACCCAAGAGATTAAGATTGATGTGAGCTATGATGATGCCAAAACACTCTATCCAGGGAGACATAGTGAGACTCTGTCTCGATGAATAAATAAATAAATACTAAAAAAGACACAATTAATTTATTTCATTTCACCTATTACAATTTAGGTTTCTAGTTTTTTGTTGTTGTTGGTTTTTAACATGAAATCTTTCATATTTTAAAAGGCAGTATTCAATGAAATAGCGACAATCCTACTAAGAAATATCTCCTTTCCTCTGTTGATAAATGTCTATTTCTGTAATATTAAAAAAAAAAGTGAGAAATTTATCTTTCCTCAGCAAAGGACACAAAACTGCAACAGTTTAATGCATCATGATAACAGAGTTAGTGTCAGATCCAAATGTTTGTGTGTGTGCTGCAGTAACATGACTTTGCTAGATAATTATTTTTTGGTGCATAGATATATTGAGTTGTTACAATTTAGTTCTAAGTGATGATTTATTTTGGTTTATTTGCTCAAAAATAATGATTGTTTTTAACTCATATAAATTGTTTGAATTGTATGTTATTCAAAACATATTAAAATTAACTGTAATATGTTCATGCCACTTTATTTTTATGAAAAATAAAATGAACAATTATTCAAAAGCACGCTTAGTGAAGAAAGTTTGGCTATTTCATTGTCACCAATTGTTCTCATTCTTGAGTTCAGAAAATCTAATGCACAATTCTTATAAATTATGCTTTGAAACTCTTAGCTAACTAACATTATTTCGTGCATTCCTCAGATGATTTTAAAATCACTCCGTGAGAAGTGACTCTCTAACGACAGAAGACATTGAAAAGGTAGCTTTGTTGTACTTCTTTTAATTTTAATCAAGGTGAGTGTTCATTACTAGGTACTGAAATTTACTTTTTCTAAGTAATGAAAAATATTTTCATGTCAAGTTAAGTCTCTCTAAGGTAGTAATGTCAGATTCCTAATGACATAAGAATAAGATTAGGCTTACAAACCTTTTCAAATAAACTGTAAGCTATGCAATGATTATGACAGTGTCTGACATATTTAAGAGATACATTTAATATACATGACTTTCATTCCATGAAAGCACTTGTCCCTTTTATATACTTCCTCTAAAAAGCAACTAATAAAAGTGACCTAAGAAATGGATTCTCAGCTGCTTTAAAAAGTTTTAGTGATTGATAGTAACTGACAGCAAAAACCAAAAGGAAGTTCAAAAAGCTTTCTCAATAAAGGATGTACCAAGATTGATGTCTGTTGTGAATGAAGCATTGATGATGACTTCAAGAAGATTACTATCTTCCATATTCCTTTTCTGACTCCTTAAGGAACAAATGCTGTTTTTGAATATCAGAAAAGCAGAGGTGGAAGACTAAAAGATTAATACATAACCACAGTGGGAATTTCTATCTCCAGTCTACCTTGTTTTCATACCACCTCTCTCCTTCCCTACTTACGTTTTATATTACAACATAGATTTCACTATAATCTTACATGTTCTCATAACTTGTTCCCTCTAACTGACTTTACTCCCCTTGTCAGGAATTTTTCTTCATCAATTTTCTTAATGTTGGATATTTCTTATTTCTTAACATTGTTATGAATGGAATTTTAACATTTTTAACACAATAAATGCATGTATTAATCTTCCAAGTTATTTAAAACAAATTCTAATTCTAGGTTAGTATTTTTCTCCCTGGTACATAAAGAAGCTCAAGGCCATTACAATTATGGCACACATAGCTATTTTGGGTTATTTATTTTCCTAAGTGAATATAATACCTCATGGACCCTATGTATACTGCTGTCTCTTTACTGCTTTTAGCTTACTTAAAGCATCACAGAAGCTTTCCTCCTAAATTAATTTTATATATGATAAGGTATAAGTCTTCTATTGAAATTTATTTTCAATCTAAATTCAAAACACCATTATTCATGCACAAGTTTTCAACATAATGTTTTCCTTACTACCTGGTTAATATTATTATTTATTTTAACAAACAGTAGAGGCAAAGAAGACTGTTGCTAAAAATGTAATATAGTATTGGTTTTTAATACAAAACACATTTTTGGAATGAATTTTGCTCTCACTAAGGAAGGATTGACTTGCATTTTCAGTAAAGGAATGCATATTTATTTAATTCACATTACTCTTAGCTCAGATAATGTCCACATATACTAGCGTGTAGCCATATTTGTTGACTAAATTAATTGTTTTTCAGACTGAAGATTAGCTACCCACATGAAGTTTTTCAAATTTCATTCCCTTTTTGGATGTAGACAGGAAATGTCCTCAAATCTGGTATTATCACCCTTTTGTTGCTATAAGTAGGGAAGATACTCTGTGGTTTGGAAATGTCTAGTGCACTTCATGAACTACATACACTGTACAGACTGTCCTGGGCAAAGCAACTTTGGAAAGAGCAAGTAAGGAGAATCATTCTAAAGACCAACATTACAATTTTTTTTTTTTTTTTTTTTACTCCAACATTAACCCTGTACTGTAAAAGTGTTGAGTTATCTCAGCTGTGTGAGATATACAGTATTGGAGTTTTGATTTATTTTAACATAAATTTCATTTTTGTTTAGATAATCAGATGAGTAAATATTGTTACAAACTATATTGATGACATTTTGAGAATAAATTATTTGTCATTTTATTTAAAAAATAAAGTAAAAACGTGGTTCAACAAATTAGGACTATAAATGTCCACCACAGGGGGGTAGAGGCAAAGAGAGGGAGCATATTGTGAAACCACATTTGGTTTTCCGGAGACAATAAGTCATTCCCTATGTTTTAATATAATATGAGGGGCAGGGTAGAGGAGAAGGAAGAAGGGAAAGGGAACATGAAAATCAAGGAGACTAGAGAGAAAAAGGTTTTCTGTGTTCCTAGTTCAGTGTTCATCTCTGAGCCATTCATCCCCACCATCCTGATATTCAAAGACGGTATTGGTTTCACAAGAAGTTAAAAAGGAATATGGAAGGTTCTAATCTTCTTGATGTAACTGTCAAGAAAACAATTCCAATGGCTTCATCACAGCTGGGTTCACTTCTGATCGAGTTACACATTGCAGTGTACAAATTGGTGTGAACAATTTTTTTTTTTTTTTTTTTTTTTTTTTTTTAGTATTTTTTTGCCATCACTCTGGTAAGTGTTCTTCTGAAGTAAACCTAAACTGAAACAAAAATTTGCTAAATAGATCAACTCTACTTCAGTGTTACATGAGAAAGGAAATGCCAAGGAAAAAAAAAAAAAAGAAAAGAAAACTCTAGGAGGTGGTAAAACATCAGGTTGCAGCATTTCCAAACAAGTTTGTGGCAGGGATAATCACTTTTCCCGGAACAAGAGCAACAAAAAAAAACGTAATTAAAATTTCTCTCTGGGAGAGTCAAAATAAACTTCATGTTATGGAAGCCTACAAAATCAGCAGTTAAAAAGGATTTCTACATTTATGCTTTGCAAAATTTTCTAATTTATGTTATAGTGTGTGTATATGTACTTACACATATACACACATGAAGAAAACAACACTATATCCCCAGAGTTCATCAATCAGACTTAAATGGGAAAAATCTCTCCTGCTTTATTCAGGTTCTTGGTACTCGCAATGATTTTACTTTCACATGCTATTGAGGTAGATTACTGTAGTTAAAGTCATAAAAGAGAAATAAATCATTTTGAGTTAATTTTTTAGGGTTTATACATTCAAAATATCTGTGACACCGATGGCTTTGGCAAACCCTAATATGAGTATTTAGATAGTTAATTAAATGTACAGTAAATGGCTGCTAAATTTTATTTTAATATTAAATCTGCAAATTAAGACTACAAACGTCTACCACAAGGGGGTAGAGGCACTCGCTAGAGTCAGCATACAAGCGTATGGACTCGGTAAGGTCATCAAATTTGTTCACCTGTACAAATATCTTTGGTCTTCTTTAAATGAGCAGACAGATCCCTATGTGCAAAGCTAAAGAATCTATTTTTATGCATAAAATAATGACAAACGTCGGGGGTAATGCTGAAAATAGAATGTTCTTCCTCACAATTTTCAGGTAAAAATAGTATCATTTAATACTGTCTCCCAAATGTAAATAAAATATAAGATAGTCTTCCTTAGTATTAACTAATTTAATGAAAGAGAGTCTTCTGCCATTAACAATTTCATGAAATCCCGCTATCAATATAAGTGGATATTACTCAAAAAATAAGATTTAAAAGCAGCATAAGTCCATAATAAGGACCCCCAAGTGCTTTCTTTTTAAATCATAACCATCCTGTTTGTAATTAATATAAGTTTATTTAATCTATACTAAATTTAGGCATTTTAAAAGAAGATTTTCCCCACTCCTAAAATATGCATTTACCAAATTTGTCTTGAATACAGTTGTGTGTAAAAGTAATGTTGTGACTGCTGATTTACTTATTGATTGATTGATTTATACAGAATCTCACTATGTTGCCCCAGGCTACAGTGTCCTGAAGACAGCCTAGTCCACAGCAACATTAAACACCTGGGTTCAGGGGATCCTCTTGCCTCAGCCTTCCTACTAGTATTCATGAACAACTAACCATATAAGAAATATCAAATTCAAATAGCATCGCAAAATAATACACAAACAGAAAGTAAGAAAAATGTAAATTGTAGAAAACTCCCTCCATTATAAAAGACAAGTTAAAGTGATTGTTTTTTGTATGTTCAATTTAATCTCAAAGGCTAACGATTGATAAGACTCTCTTGAATATTATATATATAACTTGTAATGAAAAAGGCTTACTTTTTCTCCAAGGTAAAAAATAAATACTTTTTTGAGTGTTCCGATGTCCCCTGTATGTTCATCGCATTTTAAGATAATTGATTATTTTAATTCTTATAATAACACTGTGAAGTAGGAAGCTTTACTTTGCAGATAAGGAGATCAAAGCAGAAGGAAGTGGTTATCCATCTAAAGATAGATTATTCCTCCTTGGCAGCCTTAGGATTCAAATGGAGTTTAGCTCCCAGAGACCAACTTTTGCTAGTATATGTTTTATCTTCCATTGTTTTATACTGGACATTTTTCTAAATTAGTTTGATTTCATTACCTCAAAAGTAGAAGTAACCACATCTTTGGGAAATCTCAGAAATATGTAAATAAGATGAGAGGAGTATAAGAAAATATGGAGTTTTACAGAAGACAAAGTTTAAAACAACTCACCAAACAATTAAGCAACAAAACATTAAGGTTTGTTGTTATTCGTTTTTATAAAACTTAAAAATTTTTAATTTAATATTTAACTTTCAACTAAATTATAGAATGAAGTAATTTAGTAACCAGTAAATTTATGGTTTCTGATTTTTCTAGGTATTAATTTCATTGATTTTTAAATAGCACTGAACCTGTGTAGAAGAAAAATATCCATCTTGCAAGTGTACAACTGACCACAATGAGGTTTCAAGCTTCCCTCTGAAAGACAATTTATTTTCGTTACCAAAGTAAGGTAAAGAATTGATCAGTTCAGACCTTTGCTTATAATTAAGCAATTCAGAAACCCAATGTCAAACAATTTTAAATTTTAAAGTTATTTAAATGAAGAAGTTGAGGGAAATTTTATGTTTTTTGTCTTTTGTTTTGTTTCTAATAATGTAGGCATAACCTTTTCCTCCATTGTTTTTACTGCTTTAATATTCAAGTGGCTGATTAGACAGCAAAGGATTTTGAAATTTATGTAGAATAAAAGCTATTATTGTAAAGTAAGACTCAGTGCACTGTACAAAGCACTGAACAATCTTGACATGTACAGAAAAGCTGTGGTTCCTGATGCAAAAGCAGGCTGGGCTTAAAGAGAAGATGACATTTCAGCTGGATCTGGGGAAGTGAGAGAAAGAAGAAGCTGCAGATGAAATAGCCACTTTGCAAAGAAACCAAGAGGTACATACAGGTCACAGGCACGGTAGGTGGCTGGAACAGAGGACATACAGGGGGAAATACGAGAGATGCTCATGGAAGTGCAAAGGCAGATCTGGGTGGGCTTTGGTAACATGCTAAATGGCAAGACTTTATCCAAAGTCTTGGTTGACTTTAATGATCTTTGTTTTAGGAAAGAAATTTTATGATTGAATAAATTAGCAAGGACACCTTAATGGTGAGCTTGAGAATAAAACAAAGTGGAAGCACAAATAATGACAAATGATTTCCTACTCCTGGATGACAACTGGCATTTTATCTTTAACAACCAACAAGGAAACCTTTTAGATATCCTTCTTAAATATTTCTCCCTATCTTGCGATCCCTGAATTGTTCCTCAATTACTATTTCTGCTTCAACTTTTGGTCTGTTGTCCATTTCAGACTATGTTACACTTTTCTGCTATCCCTATGAATATTTTAATTTCTGACATGCAAATTCATCTAATGTCAAAACTGGCTGACACACCGGAACACTTTAGAAAAGTTACAGAGATTCTCATGTCGGGGTCACTGGCTCCCTTTCATGCATATCAGTAGCCACTATTATCAGATAAAATAATCAGAAAAATGTGGAATGTGCTTTTTATGCCTGTGTGCTATTTCCTGCTCTCTACCCTTGCAAAACTCAGAAACAATTCACATATTTTTCAGTTAGCCCACTCATGACTAAATGCAGTATGTTTGCTAGACTGTTCTAGAAATTTCAATTATTTCTTCTATTAAAAAACGTATACTTCCATGGTTCTTTTCACAGATTTTCAAAAAGACACAAATAAACATAACTCACGGTACAAGTCAATTAACAAAAAGAACTACACTCCCGTTTTAAGTTTGCATTTCTTTCAAATGAAATTTTATTTTGATCTTTTTCAATTCTGAAGATACAAATTATGAATGTTGCTTCTTAGGTAAATTATTTTAGTCTAACAACTATCATGATAATGCTATGCAGTAAAAAGTACCGTCTGAAAAAACATCAACTACAAATTGACTCATTCTATTTTTTTCATATTTCTTTTTGTCATGCATTATCATTCAAATTTGTCTTTGCTCTACTATATCCACTATCGACTATAGCTTTTACTTGATTTTCCTTGATCATTAATTGTATGTACACAGGACTATGTCCTTGATATTTTCCTAGCATAACAGCAGCACATTGCAGGAACACAATAAATGTGCATTTATCTGCACTCATGCCATATTTATATCAATTATAGCTACTTCAAAATGCTGACACTTGAAAAGAGCATGAGATCACTGTGAGCTAAACTCATATATAGAGTGCTCTGCCAAACTTATTTTCAAATGTAATTAATCTGGAAAATTACTAGCTACTGAAAGGCGCAGACTTCTATACTTCTGATGTGTCAGTCATACGCCCATGAAATAAATAATAGTGACAATTTGAAATAAGCATTGCTGATATAGTTATGGCATCCTTCTTTAAGATAGAATTTTGCTTTCCTTTCTAGGAATCAATGCCAGAAAACAAGTCCCCAAATTACTAACCATAAATACGCTTGCTCAAATGCGAAAGTACCCTTCATCACTTCATTCATTCACTGTGTCCCTATGTTTGGCAAGAAGTGGTGAAATCTAGTCTTATTCTATTAGGTACATAATGTTAAGACTATTAGAATGGCTGTTATCAAAGAGACAAAGTATTTGACATGTACCCTTGCAATTGCAAGTTATATATATAAAATCAGCACATTGTATCCCATAAACACAGTAATGTACACAGTTATGATATAATAAAAAAGACAAAATATAACAACTGTTGACAAGGATTTGAGCAAAAGGAGCCCTTGCATACTGTTAGTAGAAATTTAAATTGGTACAGTCATTATGGAAAACAGAACTGAGCTTTCTCAAAAAGTTATAAATAGAACTGCCATATGATCTAGCAATCCCAATAGAGATATATATCCAAGAGAATGAAATTGGCATCTCCAAGAGATTACCACCCTCCCACGTACATTGTAGCACTTTTTCACAATAACCAAGATATTAAACAACTTAACTGTCAAGAGCTGAATGGATAAAGACAATCTGGAAAACATATACATACATACGCACGCACACACATGTACATATGTCTGTATAATGAAATATTGGTCAGCCATGAAAAAGAAAAAAAATTGCCAATGGCAACAAAATGGGTGAACCTGGAACACATTACAATGATTGAAATCAGCCAGATACAGAAAGACAAATGATGCACAATTTCACTTATCTGCAGAAGCTAAAAACGTTAAATTCAAATTAGCAGAGAAAACCAGGGTGGTTACCAGAGGCCAAGGGAGGAGTAAAATGAAAAGAAGTTGGTCAAACGTTGGAAACTTTCAGTGATAAGATGAACATGTTTTAGAGACCTAATTTATAGCAGAGTGACTACAGTTAATAATATCACGTTGTATACTTGAAATTTGCTAAAGAGAATGCCTTTTAAATATTCCCAACACAGACATACAGACAGGCAAGCATGTAAGGTGATGGATGTATTAGTTAAATTGATTGTGCTGACCACTTTGCAATGTGTATATATAAAGGAAATTACATAGTATATCTTCACAAAATATCCGATTTTTTTGTCAGTTATACCTCAAGAAAGCTGTAAAAATTATAATCTAAAAAATACTCCTTTTCAGTTTTTCACAAAAATAGTAACATTATTTCAAAAATTACACATACAGGGTGGTGCCTGTGGCTCAAAGGAGTAGGGTGCCAGCCCCATATGCCGGAGGTGGTGAGTTCAAATCCAGCCCCGGCCAAAAACTGAAAAAAAAAAAAAAAAAAAAAAAAATTACACATACATTTCAGGGTTATCAAAAATAATTCTAATGTAGCAATTGTTCTTTTTAAAATAAACTTATAATGAGTGTATTAAACTTGAATTATTAACATTTATGGCAGATAAGCTTCATCAAGTGCTGTTAGTTTAAAAGCAACAAATCTATCTCACAAGACGGGTTTCCTTTATATGTGTGTATGTGTATGTCTTTATCTATGCATGTATATATGTGTTTACATCTATTTAAATATACATATATGTATGCAAATACATATACAAGCATGTAAATACATTCAGATCTATTTTAAATTCATACTTTGAACTTATCATTGTGCTTAAACTTATACTAGTGCTAAGTTTATCCTAAAGCAGTGATTCTTATGCTGCTTTAAAAGTTAATTAATGATCTAAGTAAGTTCATTATCATTTAAGATCTATTTTAGCTACACATTTTAATATTCTGTTTTTGTTGCAGGGCTATTTAGACACAGTCATTCATGGATAATAAGTCATTTATTCCTCATTAACTCTTAGGATGGATGTAGATATTCATTACGGCCAGACAACAGACTCATTTAGCTGCATACAGTACATGATTATATACTTCCCCTATGACCAGAATGCAAATTCCACCTCACATTAGTTCCCTTTTACTTAAGCATTTTCCAGTGGCTCTGATATCTTCTTTTTCTGCTTTGTTGCCAGAAAATCACTGAGTTTTTATTTTAAAAAAGAAAAAAAAAAAAAGAAAAAACAGCAAGAAGAAGAAAAATAAAACAAGGCTAGATAGCAAAAAGTATATAATTTAGAACGAAGCTTCTTTCCACGTGACTCTCATGGACTCGTAAAATTTGTGCATGATACCATGCTTTCCCTGTGGAAATTTACACCCTGCTCAGCTTAACCTTAAACCAGATGAGTTTCTGGTTTTGAAAGTAGAAGACCATAATAAATCATTGATAGAACTGGGCATATTTGGGAACTTTAGTAAGCCAGTAGTAAAATGGAGAAATTTACCTCCTCTCTTCCATAAAAGAGAGAATATCTATTTAAATTGCATGAAAGTATATTTAAAAGTATATTTATAATTCATTGTTATAAAATTAGAATTCAAAAACTAGTAAGTGCATGACTAGAAAATAAAGATGTCTCATGATGTCACTTTGTTTTGCTCTATAGCTACAGCTATTTACCTTCAAGTTTGTAGATGAGGAATTATTTTCTTAATAATAACAAACAATAAAATAATATATATTAACTATAATATAATAATATATTTTGTTAATATAACATATGCTGAGAATATAGGCAAATTAATGATGGTGTTTGCTGAATAACATTCTAAATTTTATCTGTGTGATTTATCCTATACATTTACAATAGGATAGTAAATGCCTACATGATACGATATTTTTGAAGTCTTATCATTTTTTGCTATTATACCCAGCCTGGTTTTCATTTTTTATCAATGTGCTAGGAGTGCATTTCGTTGTTGTTATGTGTGTCTGTTACTGACTAGTGCGTTTCCAAGTGGCTTTTTCATCCTAAAATTGCCTACAATTGCCTGTCACCACAAGTGATATATCAACAGATACCCTTGAATGTGTTAGCTTATAATTTTTTTGTTTGTTTTTTTGGAAGGGGATATACCCATTTTAAGTAAAAATATTGTCTTATTGGTGATGTGTGTACTTGATTGGACCACACACCTGCTGGGTTCCATTCTTAAATGACCACAGTATATGTACTTTGCCAGCAGAGTGGTTCCTATTTCCTAAGAGTCCATCATCATTTGGAGTCAACCAGCTGCTTATTTTTGCCCACGCTGAAGTTTAAAATGGTAAATTAAAACATTTTCAATGTGCAGTTCTGCAACTGGTAAAGAATATATACATCTACTCACATGTCAGTGTTTTGAATTTTGTTTCCTGTGATTTATCTGTTTATAGAATAAATCTATTTTTCAAGATAGAGTTCTGTCTTTTAAAAAACTTTACATTTAGAATAGTTTTTACATTTACAGAAATATTGTGAAGCATGTCCAGAGGGTCTCCATATACTTCCAAACCTTATTTCTGCTCTTCGTATGACATATTTGTTTCATTTAATGAATTGACATTGACACTTTATTAATAGTTAAATATATATTTTATTCATTTTCCTTATTTGCCAAGTATCTTTTCTTTGTTTGCTTAAGGATCCTGTTAGAGAAGCACAGGGCATTCAAAAGTACATTTATAATTCATTTTTATAAGATTAGTACTCAAACACTAGTAAGTGTATGCCTAGAAAATAAAGACATCTCACGATGTTATTTTGTTTTGCTGTACAGCTATAGTTTATAGATGGTCAATTATTTTGTTAATATAATCGCATATTCTCTGAATATAGGACTATTAATGGTGCTTTGAGGAGTCTCAGCTCCTTTTTAGAAATCTTCCAGGGTCTTACTTAATCCTGTACTCGAGACAATTCATCTGCAAGGTCATGATAAAAACCTACCTGCAAGTTTTTGACAGGTTTGAGTCCTGGTCAAATATGTTATAGGATATCTTTCAGTTGGGACTTATTGGATGTTTCTGTCATAATTAAACTGGGTTTGTGTGTTTGGGGGAGAAAGATTACAGGGGTAAAGTTCCATTTTTCTACATGATATCAAGGGTACATAATATTGATGGAACTGATCAGTGTTATTTTGAGCTTATCACATAGCCAAAAATAGGGTTTTGTAAGTTTCTTCACTGTGGAGTTATTTTTTTATTTTTTTATTTTATTATTTTTTTACCCCTTTCACACTGTACTCTTTGAAAGGAAATTATTAAATGTAGCCCAAACTTAAGGAGCGGGGAGTTATGCCCCACATTTTTCATTGTAGAATATCTAAATAAATTATTTAACTCTTTTGCAGAGGATAATAATCTATATCCACCATTAATTTTACTTATATACTCATTATTTATATAAGTATGGACTTATATAAATTAATATTTGTTTACACTTTGTAAAGTACTATACACTCCACTATCATATTTTTTGCTCAAATTGTTTGCAGATTTGGCCATGGGAAGCTCTTTCAATTGGATCCTCTCTTTGACATGTGCCCTATACTTAATTTTTTTTTATTAATTCCTTAGTTTCTATCCATGTAAGATACCCCAGATTCATCATTTATTTTTATGCACCAATCCTTGAATAAGCCATATCTCCAAGGACATCTGGTTCCCTTTATTGCAGAAATAATTAGAAACCAAGATCTTGGTGTTCCTATGCACATTAACACTTGGTGTCATTTCTTCTAGGCACTTTCAACTGACAGAGCTAGGAAACGTATTTGTGCATTCTAATAGATGTATGAGGGCTGTCAGAAAGGATTTTCAAATAATTGAAGCAGCCTAGCATACCTTAAATAAATTCCACATGATTTGGTGAATAATTCTTTTTATGACTTTTCAGATTAGATTGGATAATGTTTCGTAGGAGGTATGTGCAAGTTTGTCCATGAGAAATATTATTATGTAGTCTTTTTATTGTAAAATCTTTACTTAGTTTGGTATTAAGGGGATATTTTCCTGAAAGAATAAGTTAGGAAGTGTTCTCTCTGTCCTTATTTTTTTAAGTAAGTGTAGAGAATTTGTATTGTTTCTTCTTTAAATATAATATTTAGTAGATTTCACCAGTGAAACCACGTATCCTGGTATTTCCATTTGGATGGGGGTAGATGCTATTAATTATTGATAAAATTTCTTTAATAAATGGGCATATGCATATTGCATTTTTATTATTAGGTGGGGTTCAATGTGTACATAATTTTTGTGGAATTTATACATTTTATATAAGTTATCAAACTTATCAGTTCAGAGGGGTTTGTACTATTTATTTATTATTCTCTCAATTTTATAGGTCAATATTCATTATTTTAATATTCAGATATTTTGTATAAAATAAATAGTAATAAATTAAGTACACTTATGTGGATATATGCGTGTCTGTCTATATGTTTTGTGCATGAGTATATGTGTGTATTTGTGTATACACACATTAATGTCTACATGAATGTCTCTTTCTATTTTTTTTTACCAATTTATTTGACTTGGATAAAAGAAAAATATATGAATTAACGTATCATAATTTGGATCCTACCTCATCTCCCTAAAAAGAAAACAAAAATCAGGAGTATCATCATTAGGAACTTTGACCTCCACTGACAAAAATGTCAAGGCAAGGATGAAAACGAGTTTGACTTAACAGTCATCTTTCGTATTTTCCAGTGATTTTTAACCTTCTGCTGACAAGGAAAAAAAAATGTGCTAGATTCCAACATTAAAGAACATATTTCATTTATAGCTAGGCAGGCTTGAAATTCTTCATTTTAAATCTCTACTGAACTTTAGAGAAACCTTTAAAAACTCAATTACATTTATACTAGGCTTTCCCCCCAGTCTTCAGAGTCCAGAATTCTAATGTTTGGGGAAAAGCAACTAGTCTTAAAAATCTACAAGACCATATGAAAGTCTTAAATGAGAGTTATTTCCTAAACTTTGATGGCTGAAAGTGTGGGCAAGATTTCTGTCCTTGGGAGAAAATATTGAGTGCTATTCAAATTAAGAGGATTACCAATTACCTTACATGGAATAATTCTCTGTCAAAATAGCTTCTTGGATTTTTTTTAGATGTCTCCTAGTTGAATGGAAATTTGTTAGGTTAGTTTTTAAGAACTGATTCTCAAACTCACTAATTAAAGTAACATTAGGGTAGACTAAACTTCAGAGAAATCACTTTTTGTCAGAGAGAATTTTCTAAAAAACAGCTTAGAGCCTTAATTCCATATGGATATTGCACTTTTATTTTATTTTTAACTGAATTTAGAATGTGAAAGAAATATATTCTACAGATATCTTCCAAAGAGTGTAATTCATCATACAAGAGGACATTCTGTGCCAGGATTTTATATACTATTTATTAGAAATATTAAGTAAAAAACTAGTTATATTTATTTTATTTCAAAAGAAATTGGACAAGGCCTACATTGTTGGTGGTGAAACAAAAATATATATTAAAAAAGGGAGTAATTATTTTCTTTGACGCTAATATATTTCTCAGTAAAAGACTTAGGCTATTCACGTTACAAAAAGATATTCCAGTTTGGAAAATTGTAAATGTAAAATCAGGTCAAATATTTGTCCTGAAAATTTCCTGTCTTAGATTACTTATTTATTCTTTAGCATTGTCTATCCCTACAGAGATACAGAAGTATGTTATAAAGATACATATTAAAACATGTTTATTTATTCAGATAACTTTGCTACTGCATGTGTGAGAACATACGAGCTTCTCATTGTGGCAACATCAACCAACAATAGATCTTATATATTGATCAAGGTTCTCCAGAAAACAAAATCAATAGGATAAATGTAAATGCAGATACAGATAAAGATATGTAGAAGGACATTTATTAATGCAAGTATTGGCTCAGGTAATGTGGAGACTAAGAAGTCCCACATTCTCCCATCTACAAACTGAAGACCCAGAAAAATCCAATGGTAATATAATTCCAGTCTAAGCCCAAAGTCCTGCAAAGAAGGGAAGTTAGTGGTGTTGGTCTTAGAATTAAAGGTCTGAGAAAGAGGATTATTTATGAAGAATAGTAAAATTAGTTTTTAATGATCTCTTTCTCCTTTCTACCATTACTCTAAGAAAGGTAATATGAAGGAAACAAGATAAGAAACGGGAAATTGTTGGAAAACATGATCTGTTTGTCCAGGTGTAGCTTCATTAAGGCAGAATGAATTGCATTGGAAAGTCTTAGAAATAGAGAAAAGAAGGTTATTTTCTAGGTTATACCTTCTATCATTGTGATTTCAAAGAGCTATAATTGATTTGATCTTTTGAAAATGTAATTTGTTAAGCAGAAGAATTCATTTCTACATTTTGTTTGTTTGTTCATTTGTTTTGTTTTGTTTTTGAGACAGAATAACGCTCTGTGCCCTGGGTAGAGTTCCCTGTGTTACATATGATCATACAAATCTCCTAACAGCTTTTTGGTGCTCCTTGCTGTATGATAGCATCTTAAAAGTTACAAATTACATTTCTTAACCTTGTCTACTAATGGTCTAGTGATACGATTTAGGACTTATCTCATTTGGTTAATAGGGGAATTGAATTCAGGACCAGTGCAAATGAGGCGTCCAGAAAACACAGAGAGCCATGCATTCCGCCCGGAGAAGTGTAGTTTTGGATGCAGCAATTCCAGCAGTGACCTCTGGATTCCCAGATCATAACCAGTGGAATATAACTCACAGACCAATACTTAGTTTGGCAGTTTTCTGACTGAATCAGAAGCAGAACTTCTTTGCTGGGCTAGTTCCCTTGAGCTGAACTTTGTTCGTGTGTACAAAATCATCCCTGCAAACAAAGATCGCATCTATTCCTCTGGGCTTTGGTGATTTTTATAAATATAGAATTTTCTATATTAAATAGATATGTTTTGGCATAAAATAGCTAAAATGATTTATAGTATCCACACCTGGCCCCTGAATGGTATAGTCAAGTTAGATTCCACCTGATCCCAATTAAAGTTAGAGCAGCAATGTAACCAGTTATAAAAACTCTACCGCAATTAGCGTGGCACTGTGACACCATGTGAGCCAACACGGCACAAGTACAAGCCTACAGAGAAACTCAGCAAAAGTTTTGTGGTTCTATTATGCCTGTCTCCGACTGCCCCTTGCATTATCTATTTTAAACCCTTTTCCTGCAGGAAATTCTGTCTTTTTGGCTGAATCTGTAACAATTGTCATGTGGCCCTGCAGGAAGAAGCTAAGAGAAGTACAGAAATCTTGTCCCTGTCAGTTGTGGGCCATTGAATCAAGGCAGTCATCTCCCTCAGCTCTTCCAAGGGAAATAGGTGGAACAAAGAAATGTTTGAAAGCTACCATCAAGTCTTCTGTCACTTGTAACTCATAGCAAAGACAATTCTTTAACAGACATGAGATTTTTCTGTTTGGTACATGGGTCTTAGAGGCAAACACCAGAGGCGGACTCTGGATGAATGAGCAAAAACTGATTCGGTAAAAGAATATGAGGGAGTTCAGAAAATTGTTGTAAGAAATAGAAAAGAAGCTTCAGGAACTGTGCCTAATGATATCTGTTTGAAATGGTGCAAAAAATAATAATAATAAAAAAAAACCCACCAGTGCTGCTTTTGTTGCCCGGATGAAGCTATTTCTTCGTCAATTACTCAACCTTTAAATCTGCAGCATACTGGACTGCATCCAGAGGTCATCAAGAGCTAATAATTTGATCATCACCTATAAGAAGCCTTTATCAACTTCTCAAATATGGAGTATTTCTGATTTGAAGATCTTATAAGCCTGTGTTCTAAATGACAATGATTCTAGAAATTTCAATTTCTCAGCTTTACTTTAGTATGCAAGGACATAAGGCCAAGAATATGTCAATTATAAGCAAGGGGGGGTTCCACCTGCTGAGTAGTCAAAAACATAACAGCTATTCACTTAATTGATTATGATTTTTTTGTTTATAAAGTGATAGTAATTTACATGACCCAATTTTTGTTCATATTAAGCACAAAATAAGAATCAATATTCTGTGATCTTAAAAAATTGTTAAATGCTGAAAAAACACACTTATCTGCATGCACTGCATACATACAAACTTGAACACAAAATTCTTAACCCCTAATCTATTTGCATGAGAATTAATGATAGATGATGATTTTAATTATGTCTGTGTAGACATAATTAAATTACCATAGGTGAACTCATATTCTTTCTCATCTACCAATTCTTTCAAACTAGAACTGAAGGGTGGAAAAAAACATAGGCAGAAAAGGACTTTAATTATTCTTAGATAAAATATCATTCTAATAATAAGTATTATTATTGATCATAACTGCTATCTGAAGTACAAAGGTTTAGTTTAAATGAAATAATTGGCTTAATGCTGATAAGGCAATGAATTAGTATGTTCAGATGTTTGGTTCAAATATATCTGAAATACCATTCCAATAGTTAAGAACAAAGGCCCATATAAAAGCTTTTAATTTCCTTGAATAAATGTTAGCTTAAACGAGAGAGATTAGATTCTAATGAAAATAGAACAAAAATAGTCATTGTTTAGTTTGACTTTATTCTTAAATTAAACCATAAATTTCTAGTATCTGAAAATGAACTTGGAAGTCATAGAAAATAAAAGAAAGGAAAATGATTTTATACTGAATTAAACCCCAATTCTGTAGTTCTAATATTGTTTTTTCCACTGTTTTTTCTTAGTTTCACTGTTTTTGAATGCATTTATTTCATACACCTTTTCATTAAAGGCTATGTACAAAATGTGTATCAATTTTTGTTTGTGTAAATTTAAGAAATAGAAGATCAACTTAATTCAATATTAATTAAAGTCAACAGAAGTAATCACAATAATTTTTCCCCTTTAGACTGAGTACACACACAAAAGAACTTTAAAAATTGTATCATACGATGTAATTAAAAGATAAAAATTTTATGCCCACAGAAAATCCTCTTTACTTAAAGAATTAGACCCAAATTTCTGTGACAGAAACCTTTCATATTTCTTTAATAAACCAAAAATTTAGTAAACACAAGTAATCTACTGCATCAGAACAGCTTTAAAAATATTGATTATTTACTAATATGAAAATTCATTGATAAGTATAAAATTCACTGAAATGTAACTTTAAAAATTTCTCAAACGTCATATTTGATTCACATCCTAATTATGTTACTAGATTTATGTAATATTACTTTAAATAATTTAAAAAATTTTAAAAACATTTTCATATTCTGTTGTTTCATTGTTAATATTTTAGAGTTTATAGAGGTCTGCACTCAGAAGTTGTATTAATTTGAGTTAATAGACTTACCCATACACATTTGTGTCAAAGGGAATTAGCATCTGGAATGTATTCTGTTTTTGTTTGTTTTTGTTTTTATTTGCAGTTTTTGGCCAGGGCTGGGTTTGAACCCACCTCCTCCGGTATATGGGGCTGGCACCCTACTCCTTTGAGCCACAGGCGCCACCCTGGAATGTATTCCTATACAAAGTCTTACAAAAAAGGAGATTTGTAGCCAGTGCTGTAGCACTGTGTGTAGCTACAGCACAGTGCTGTAGTACCTGTTACTCCAAAAGCTCTCTGGATCCCAGAATTTCAAATCCTGCCTGGGCAACATAGTGAGACCCCCAAATCTCTAAAAAAAAGAAAAAGTAAAATAAAAATTATCAAAAAAAAAAAAAAAGAAAGAAAGAAAGAAAGAAAGAAAGAGAGAAAGAGATAGAAAGAAAAATGTTTTGCCCATACTCTTTGATTCTGAAATTTAAAATTTGATGTTTTGCCACCTTCTAAATTTTTTGTCTCTTATAAACATGGTGGAGTGGACCCTTAACTTATTCATGAAGAAAAACTCTAGTTTGCATGAAGGTAACATGTTACTCCGACTTTCCAAACAAACAGAAGTAAGTGGGTTTCTAACTGTGCATATGTCAAATTCTTTACTTTTATAATAGGAAAGAGGACATTAGCTTGACAATTTATGTATATGTGGACACACATTGAAAAGACAATCAACAATATTTCTATACTATCTCTAGAGAATCATATCCACCCCATGTATTTCAGATTCTATCAACCGCATCACACAAATAGTAAAACTGTACTTTAAAATTTACTTCCCATCACTTTACTCTCCGATCTTAACTGTTCTGACTGGGAAAAATATACTTACAGTCTTCATTTTAAGATATTTTACAAACATCTAGATTTTTATAAAGTAAATATATTGGGTGAAATTTTATAAAATTAACAATATTTTGACCATGATCAATAAAAACAACAAATATATATAGTTGAAGTTTCTTTATATATAAATTTTATATATATATAAATAAAAATTATTTTCTTGGATTTTACAGATAGTTGTCTTTTTATTTAATATTGAACTTTAATTAATATCACTCATCTATTTTATTAGAAATAATTTGTTTTATTAATTATATAAAACATTTTCATAAAATGCACCATATATTATTTATCTATACCTTAATTTATGTACATTCATGCCAGCTTATAATTTCTTTTTTAGTACTGCAAACTGCTGTATAATTATCTTCATACTTGCTCATTTGGGCATGTATGTGAAAATAACTTTAGGGTTTATTCAGAGAGGTGGAATTATTGTATATACTTTTCCTCTTGTGACATAACTTTGAATTAAGTTAAGTTTCACTAAAGTTGGCTGTTTGTGCATCCAACAACTGATTTATAATTTAAATTCCAAATAATAACAAAATTTAATTATATGATATGTACATTTCTTCTTGATGTGATTAATAGTAAGTTTTGTACCAAGTAGATCATCCGTTAATAATTTAAGGTAAAATTAAAAAGTGCTACTTTACCTTAAAAATTCCTCAAAAGACAACCAACATAAATGGATGAGACATTTAGCGTGTGTGAATTTACTGCAAGCCACGTTTAGTAAATTTGTTACTCAAGAAAGTAGTTTGTTCCCTAATCTTTTCAAAGACCTCGTAATCTAAATATGATTTACTATTAAATGAAAAGGATTTTAGCAATTATTCCTGTTTAATAACAACTGTACTCAGATATTTTGTTCATTTCACCTAATTAATGGAAAATCAAAGATAAAATTGGATTACAAATAATGGAAAATTCAAGATAAAATTGGATTACAATTAATGGAAAATCCAAGATAAAATTGGATTACAATTACAAAGAATACAGAGAAAAAGCACCAGAGCTTCTGGAAGAGGGAGAAACCCAAGTTGGTAAAGTACTCCTCTCTGCCTATGTACTTAGTCCAGGGGTATATATGGGCTCATGGTCCTTTGCAGCTGCATTCAGCAAGGACTTAGTAACAAAGGAAAGCATACAGTTCATTCCACTGGGACAAGGTGAATGAGTGCATTAATAAATGGATACGTCCCTGTGCCAGGGCCAGTTGAATGCATTAATGAATGAATACAGTTCATTCCGGAAATTTTCCAGGCCTGGGAAACTTACATGAAATTGACCAGGCCCTGGGAATGTGGGCTTCCATATTAAACTACTAGTGTAAGGAAAGGGAGACAGAGGCCTGGGTGGAGACACCACTATGCTCCCTCAGCTGGAAACCTGGAGGTGTGCCCCCAGAAGTTGCCAGCCCCTCTGGTCACTGGAGCCTCCTGCTACCCCTTCTCCAACCCCCTGGTTCTGCTACTGCACCAACAATCCCAGGGGGGAGACAGCAGGTCCTCCCCTCAGCTCTGGCTGCTTTGGCTGGGTTGCCACCTGCCCTATATCATAAGCATTGTTTAGAAACTGGAATACAGGACTGAAGAAAACTGATAAAAACCTCTTCCTTGCTGTACCATATATTTTAGTGGGGATCCAGATGGTAAATGCATTTCTTAAAAATTTCTTGTATCAAGTAATGAGAACATCTCTGAAAGGTTCTGGACGCAAGAATAAAATCATTTCCAGAGGTGAGACAAAAGGAAAATGGCAATCTAATTCCTTTAATTAAAGTGGCTTTTATGCCACCTGGAGTGCAGGTGGGGTGAGATTCCTGAAGGGAGAAATCCACCCGTGGGCTATGGCAGACAGGGCTTTAAAGGGTTAGGGCAGCCAGGATTGGTCTGTCCATAGCTTTACTTGGGCTGGTAGGTGGGATAAGGTTCGGAAGGCCTGAATTGGTCTGTTCACTATTTCCTGGGAGGGTCATGGTTTCCAGGAAAGGGATCCATTTTGGGTGGGTCCATAATTTGACTCTATCAATCTCATTAAGTCAGCGGTTCACAACCTGTGGCTCATGACCCCTTTGGGGATTGGACGGCCCTTTCACAGGGGTCACCTAAATACATCCTGCATATCAGATATTTACATTATGATTCATAATAGTAGCAAAATTACAGTTTGAAGTAGCAACAAAAATAATTTTATGTTTGGGAGGAACTGTATTAAAGGGTCATGGCATTAGGAAGGTTAAGAACCGCTGCATTAAGTGAAAATAAGAAAGAAAAGTAGGATAGGACACAGCCCCAATAAGGGCTGAAAAAGCAGGAAATAGGGTTAGCTATTGACTAAGGAGAAAGTCACTAGGAGATATCCCTGGTATTGGGCTGAGGAGTATGGGACAGAGGATGAAGAGGTGTGTGAGATACTTTTACTCTGAGATGCTTATGACCTCAGCTCAAAAGATAATACTTATTGTCAAATAGATGATGTTTGAATTTTTATTTAATTTTTAACCTCTTATTCATGAGCACAAATTGGTTTCACTGTTCAAATGGTAGATTCTATCCACACATTGCTCCAAAATGAACCATTTTATATCTGGTGTTTCTTCTTTATGTGTCATTTTTAAACACACATGTGACCTCAAGGCACATTTTTTCCCCTATTACTCTGTCCTTTAAAAGCAATCTATTCATTTCTTTTCATTACTTCTTAAAAAATTTGTTTCATTTTAAGTTCTTAGACAATTAGAGTTGCTTTAAGTAAGAATTTAATTAAATACCTTTTCTGGATTTTATTTGTATTAGGTTTTCTTTGGGGTGTGATCTATGTAAAAATTATCTACCAAAAACTTCATATGTTTGTAATAAATAAGTAAATAAAAATAAACTTAAAGTTCTAATCTTAAAATTCATTTAGTTGTTAAGTATTTCTGTATAGCTACTATGAAGATCTAAATTCTTTACTTAAAATGACATAAGAAAAAGGTTGTCTTTACCTGGAACGAGGTTTATTTTCTACTAATTTTATTTCCTTTTTCTTTTCTTATGTCTTTGAGTAGCTTACCATCTCTTTTTAAATAGGTAGTCTTATAAAAATAATAAAAGGTAAATCACTTCAACAGTGAAGAAAACAAAGAGGATTACCAGATAAATATTACATGGAACATATTTGTATTAAAATTTATTTGCTGTTTATACTAAATTCAAGTTTCACTGCCTTTTATTTTCTCTCTCTGGAAAGCCTAGAAAATGTCATATCAACCTAACAAAATTACGTTAAGCTTTGACACATGACCACTTCATAATTTGGCAAGCTATGCAATGTACACAGGCATAAAGCTGAATTTACATTTTTGTTAAAAATAAAACCATGAATTAATAGTGTATCTGCCCATATTGTTTAACCTGCCTGAAAATCTGTCAAGTGCCTAGTGTAGTATTCAGAATTTGACCTTATTTAAATACAGACATACCTTTTTAAAAATATGTGTAACACTGTACTATTTATTGCTTTTGAAATTGTGATTTTTAATAAAATTTAAGACGGATTAATTCATTCATGCAATAAATATTCATTAAGCACCTATCATGTCTCATTTTCTCTCTACAAATTTATTGCTCCATGCCTTGCCTTGTACTTGGAATATAATTGTCTAGCGGAGATCTACCTACTTGAGTTAGAAATAAGGAAGAAAAAGATCGTCCTTTAAGAACATGAAGCTAGTTACGAGCTAAATCTGTCCCACCAAAAGGGTATATTGAGGTCTTAATCCCTAGTATCTCATAATGTGACCAGAATTTCTTTTTCAGTAGGTCCTCGGTCTTGGGGATTCGAAAATGAATCCACCGACCACAGGTCAGCAGTAAGACAGGATTTGTTTTAGCGAAAAGAATACAGAAAAGGCACCAGAGCTTCTGACAGTCTGAAAAAAATCCTGGATTTTTGGAGGATCCAAATTAATGGATACAGTCCCTTCCTTTGGGACAAGGTTCATGAATGTGTTGACAAATGAACCGACACAGTCCCTTCCATTCTGGAGAAGAAACCGTATCCATTCATAAAAGGACTGTTCCCTTCAGGAAATTTCCCAGGCCTAGGAAAAGTACATGAAATTGACCAGGTCTAGGATATAGGAGGTTTCCCTGTTGAGCTCTAAATGCAGGAACCCTACATCACCCTTGGACCTGAGAAACGCTCCCAGCAGCACAGCAGAGGAGGGCTCTCTAGGTCCAGGGATGGCTCTGGGGTTGGCACCAACAGCAGCGCGGGCTGTGCCCTCATTCCCCTCAACTAACTAGGAACCCGCGGGCTTCCTCTGTGCTCACCCGCTCTGCGGCACTTGTCTCTCCAGCTCTCGCCTCCTCTGCTGCAGCAATGACTCTGGGGCAGAGATGCAGAAAGCTCCGCAGGTCCTCCGGGTGGCTGGCGCTGACCAAGCTGGATTGCACACGCACCGTATCAACTAATACGCCCATTCGGGGAAATAGAGTCTTTGTAGAAGTAAACAAGTTAAACTGAGATTAGGGTGGACCAGAAGTCAGTACGGCTTGAGTCCTTCCTAAAGGAGAATTTAGAACACAGACAGACACAAAATAGAGATCATGCAGCCTGTCTCAAGCCAAGAAAACGCTGAGAGCACCAGGAGCTACAAAAGGTAGCAAGGACGCTCGCAGGGCAGATTCCACAGAGCGCAGGGCCGGCTGACTCCTGGACTTGGGGTGTCTCATCTCGAGAACTGCGACACAATAAATCCCTGCTGTTTTAAGTTTATTCAGTTTTTCGTGGCAGATTTGGGAATCCAACAGAAATACAACTCACAAAGACAGTCTTACTTTCTCTCCCACACCCGTAATGCCCTTTTATAATCCAAATACACTGAGATCAACATGAATTGCATTACCCTTAAGTGTTTTTATTTTATTTGGATTTATTTGATTATACTACATTGAATGAAATATTTTCTCTCATTGTGTCATGTATCTTTCTCATCTAAGTATCCCCAAAAGAGCACAAATCACGCCCTCTCACTGTAGAAATTCCTTCAAAATAGCTTCTAAGTAACGATATGTAGAAAATGAAACTCGTTCTACTGCTCTTCCACATTGAGTAAAGCAATATTTTTGATAGAATTTGGTTATGATCATAAATAATATTTATTATTTAAATTATACATTGAAATAACTTTAGGAATTGCAAATGAGGATTTTAAATGTCATGGCAAAAACTTCATTCAGTGTTTGTAGTAAGAGATTGAGAGACACGTATCTGGCCACATATATTTATATTTATATTTTTAATAAGCCTTATGTTGCAATGAGTTTTTCAAATGTTTAAGAAGAAATTGGAGCACAAAAAAATAGCTTGAAACAATTATTTCCTTAGGAGTAGATTTAATCAAAGAATCAGTAATATTAAAAGTAGCAGAGATTTATATAGAATTTATTTCTTCTCATCTTCATATGATCAGACAATAATGGTCTTATTATCTCTATATTATAAACCAAAAAATGGGACTCAGACAGCTTATCTGTTATAAGACAGGTGAATCACTAGGTTCTGGAGGGCAGTGGCCAGTGAACATCCAATGTTCCTTATTTCTGAACTTCATCTGTAATATATAATGTACTATTTTATATCAAATTCACTTTAAAATCACCCACAAAGACTAAGTTTAAAGTATCTTCTTTTAGTAGAATACTTTTCTGTGACATTTTAATTCATAGTCCAGTTTTAAACCTTTTTAAAAAAAATTATATGTATTCAACTGTTGATGACATTAACTATATTTCAAAACTTACTGTGATCCATTCATTTTACATTTCAGACACAGAAAGGGCATTTTTATAACTTATCTATTTTAGACAAAAAGTAATACTTGATATTTTCACTCCATAGGTAAATATAAATACACATCAGTATTGATTTTTAGAGTGTTTTCTTCACAAAAACTTAATTCTTGCCAGTAAAAAGAAGGTCACATCCAGAGATTAAATGAAGCTACTTCTAACTTGAGACAACTTTTTAAAAGAAAAACATTCTGGTTAACCAAAGTCATACCTCCTGTCTTGATTTTCCGACTAAGTGAGCTTTATTCTTGTTCTATGGCCAAAAAAATGTAGCAAGTGTGTAATTAATTAAGACACCTCCAAGATCTACCTATTTAATATTTCACCATTTTATTCATCCTTGCCAGGGTAGGATAATTAATCTAGACATTAAAAAATAAGTTTCTCACATAAAGGGAATATATTTTCTGAAAACACTAAAACTGAATCAAAATATAATAGTGAGTTTCTGTGTTAGTATGTCTGTGGGAGTTACATCTTTTTAACAAGTAATATTTTAAAAGTATTTTCTTATATATCAATTCAAGATGTAATAGTTATTAAGAAAATATAATTGTTTACGCATTAAGATTGGTGTGCTGTTAGAGTATTGGGGAGAAATCGATTACTTAGATGACCAAAATATAATGAAATAAGTTGAACATAATTTGATTAGGGATAAAAGTGTCACAGCAAAAAAATAAATAATTTTAGATAGAATACGTGTATCAGATGGAGTTTACTCTTATAAGATCAAACAAACGTAATATAGGCAGAATTCTAATGCAGAATGGAAAGGTAAAAATCATATCCTTTTTTAATCACATAAATTAATGTCTGAGTCTGACTTTTTTTCCCTTTTTTATTATTAATTCATAGCTATGTACATTAATGTGATCATGGTTTTATAGAACGTTTGACACATTTTCATCACACTGGTTAACATAGCCTTCCTGGCATTTCCTTAGTTATCATGTTAAGACATTTATATTCTACATTTACTAAGTTTCACATATACCCTTGGAAGAAGCACCACAGTTGTAATCCCACCAAC
>CAUYPK010102445.1:0-12912 GCA_963574355.1 Loris lydekkerianus | reverse complement strand
CTGGGATGTGCTTCCCCATGCCCCTCTTTTTATCTCCTGCTCCCTCCAGTCTTTATGTGATTGTAGCCTGAACACCTCAACTAGAGTAGCCACTCTCAAGTATACCATCCAGTTTTTTTCTTTTCTTTTCTTTCTTTCTTTCTTTTCTTTCTTTCTTTCTTTCTTTCTTTCTTTCTTTCTTTCTTTCTTTCTTTCTTTCTTTCTTTCTTTCTTTCTTCTTCTTCTTCTTCTTCTTCTTCTTTTTCTTCTTCTTCTTCTTCTTCATTTCTTTTTTTTTTTTTTTTAACAATATCTTATTAGTATCTAAAATTATCTCTTTATGTATAAGTCTCATAGAATTCCTGGAGAAGCAGGTATCTTCACTTTATTTGTATTTATTTCAGAATATTATGGGAGTACATACATTTTGGTTATATACTTTGCTTTTATATATTTTAAGTCAAGATTATAGATGATCTAATACAAGGGGGGCAGGTGAATGATGGATCAGGGAGATGGGAGGAGGGAGGGGTATGGGGGGCTATGGTGTATGGCACACCTCTTAGGGGAAGGACACAATTACAAGAGGGACTTTTCCTAACAACTGCAATCACTGTAAACTAATTTTTTGTACCATCGATGAATCTCAAACAATAAAAAAAAAAAAGTGAACATTAAAAAAAATTATATGTGCCCTTCACCTGGAAAGTATGTAATATGCCCATGTGATGTACTTGATAGAGAGCTTATGAGATTTGCCCAATTTCAACATGGTACTCAAACTTGGTCCAAAGGTCTTTTCACCACACCATTCTTCCCACCCTGGGGAATGATATAGTTTTTAGGAGCTTACTTAAGTTATCTTCTATTCATTTTATAATTATATATATTTTGCCTTCCTCTCCATACCATAAGTTTGTTAGAGGCTGTTTCTTAGAATAGATATCTCTATTGTACCCTTCACAATATTTGAATGGGAAGACATGAGAACAGGACTGAGTGTGTGAGCAAACACATATGTCTCTGGAATAGAAAATGCTTCCTATTTGTACTCCTATTGTCATCCCACTGAATATTGTGTTGGGCAGAAGTTACTCTCCGGGACCTAACACAGTGTGAGGCAAATTTAGGACTCAGATGATGTCCCATGGGAAAATTTTGACTGATCCTGTTTTGGGGCTGAATGATGCCTATGTCTCATGGTATTTCATGGCATTATGGGACAGAGAACCATATATTTCCAGAAAAGATTAAAAGAGCCTCCAAAATACCATAAGTAGGCAATATTTTTTGTTGTTGTTGTTTAATAAGAGAATGAATAAAAGGAAACTAGTGTTATTTATCTAGGAGTAAGCAAGATATGCTGTTTTGTACTTAGTGCTGTGTTTAAAAAGAATAATTAACAAATATTAAAGGAGATAGCCCAATATTTTCTTTACTGAATCTGATGCCTTTATGTTTTTTAGTTTCTGTGTGCTTAGTGCTTAACACAATGCCCAACACATAATATGTATTCTTTTTTCACTTTAAATAACATCAAAGTGACTGAATAGATAAGAGAGAGTATATGCTTAGTCAGAATTAGATCTGGTGAAAAGAAGATTCCTGGTTCACAATCACTTTCTTGAAATATTTGAGGGCCTGCAAGGTATAATGAAGAGTAAGTATTTTTCTAAGACCCCGAGGAATAGGAGTAGAACAAAGAAAGAAAGTAAGCAAAATATCAGTCTACATTGAATTTAATTATTTTTCCCAGAGGGATATTCTGTTGACTTCCTGTCAGTGAAATCATTATACATTTATAATTTAAAGAATTATGTCATTTGTATTCTATTGACAATAATATTTTAAAAGATTAAAATATGAATAGACTTCTATTTAAAGTCTATAAAATTTGAATAGATTTCCATGAATAAACTAAATGCAAACTAAGATGTCAATTAAATTTCTATAAAATGCAAACATTTGAAAAATTAAAGTTAGTTTGGATTGGTTCCTAAAAAAGTTATTTTATGCAACATTCAATATTGCATATTAAAATGGAAATATACCCTATCAAAGCACCACTGTCATACTTTAAATATCTGGAAAAAATAGTACCTAATTTTATATGGAACCAGAAAAAACCTTCAATAGCCAAGACATTACTCAGAAGTAAAAACAAGTCAGGAGGAATCACGCTACCAGACTTCAAACTATACAATAAATCTAAAGTGATCAAAACAGCATGGCATTGGGATGAAAATAGAGAGGTAGATATGGAACAGAATTGAGAACCAAGAGATGAACCCAGACACTTATAATCATTTGATCTTTGATAAGCCCATCAAAAATATAAATTGGAGGAAAGATTCCCTATTTAACAAATGTTGCTGGGAGAATTGACTGACGACTTGTAGAAGACTGAAACTGGACTCACACCTTTCACCATTAACAAAAATTAATTCTCACTGGATAAAAGATTAAAACTTAAGACATGAAACCATAAAGATTCTTGGAGACAGTGCAGGAGAAACACTTGAAGAAATTGGCCTGGGAGAATACTTTATGAGGAGGAAACTCTGGGCAATTGAAGCAACACCAATAATACATTACTGGGCTCTGATCAAACTAAAAACCTTCTGCGCAGCCAAGAACACAGTAAGTAAAGCAAGCAGACAGCCCTCAGAATAGGAGAGGATATTTTCAGGTAATGCTTCTGACAAAGTTTTGATAACCAGAATCTACAGAGAACTCAATCTTATTAATAAGAAAAGAACAAGTGATCCCATTTCATTGTGGGCCAAGGACTTGAACAGAAGCTTCTCTGAAGAAGATAGGTGCATTAGCCTACAGACACATGAAAAAATGCTTATGATCTTTAATCATCAGAGAAATGCAAATCAAAACCACTTTGAGATATCATCTAACCCCAGTAAGAGTGGCTCACATAACAAAACCCCCAAACTACAGATATTGGCATAGTTGAGTAGAAAAGGGAACACTTCTGCACTGCTGATGGTAGTGCAAGCTAATATGTCCCTTTTGGAAAGAAGTATGGAGAATACTCAGGGATCTAAAAGTAGACCTACCATTTGATCCTGCAATTCCTCTACTAGGTATATATGCAAAAGACCAAAAATCACTTTACAACAAAGATATTTGCACCAGATTGTTCATTGTAGCTTAATTCATAGTAGCCAAGTCATGGAAGAAGCCCAAAGGCCCTCTACCCCATGAATGGATTAAAAAAATTGTGGTATATGTATATCATGGAATATTATGCAGCCTTAAAAAAGATGGAGACTTTACCTTTTTTACATTTACATGGATGGAGCTGGAACATATACTACTTAGTAAAGTATCTCAAGAAAAAATATCTCATGTACTCAGTACTATTATGAAACCAATTTACCATTACTCACACTTTCATATGAAGAATAGGTCACAACTATGGCCCAAGATGAAGGAGGGAGGAGGTGGGGACGGGTGAGGAGAGGAGGAGGTCAGATCAAGGGAGGGTGAATGGTGGGATCACACCTATGGTGCAAGGGTACATGTTGGATTGGTTAAGTATAGAGTATAAATGTCTTAACAATTAAGTAAATGAGATGAGGTATATATTAACCAGTGTGATGTGAATGCTCCTAATTCTATATGAAGTCAGCACATTATACCCTATAAATGCGTTAATGTGATGATCTATGTATTTATGATTTAATAAAAAAATAAAATGGAAATGTAAAATATGTTAAATAGCAAAATTTAGAAAATTATTCAAATATAACTATTTTAGTATATTCAAATATAACTATTTTAGTTAATTTTTATGTAATTAAAGCTTATTAAAATGTATTTATAAAAATAAAATAGTCACATTTCTTGCATTGACTGCCCACTGAGTTGCCAAAGTAAGGAACTGAAATAACACTGCACATGTGTTACTTCTAAGTTGAAAAATATACAATATTTTCTGTGAAGTTTCTTATCTTTATTTTGCTTATGAACAAAATAGATTCCCATAACCCAATAAAATTTCCATGTCTAAGAACAGAGCTACCAAATGGAATGAGTGAAGCAGGTTGCTGAAAAATATACAATTTTAAGAGTGAAATGCACATTTTAATATTGAAAAGTGTTTTCCAGTTTGTATTTTCAATTGTTCTGAATACTGAAACCTTCAACATCAGAAATCATAATGCAAATACATTCAAGAAAAATGCAATTTTGACATTCCTGAGAAACTTGTGTTTTGTTATTCCCTGAAATTTGCATTTAGGAGAAAAAGAAATTGACAAGGTAATTATTTTTTATCTTCTCCCTTCCTTAAATATTTTCACTCCTTCATGAAGTATTGTACAGTCCTTCGAGTAAAGTTATGTCCCATTCCAAAACCAGGAGCGAGTCCATTCACAAACCTACAAGGAATTTAGACTTGGCTCTCTATATATATATGTATATATATATATATATATATATGTATATATATATATATATTTTTTTTTTTTTTTTTCAGTTTCTGGCCAGGGCTGGTTTTGAACCCGCCACTTCAAGTATATGGGATATGGGGCCGGCGCACTACTCCTTTGAGCCGCAGGCACCACCCAAGTCTTGGCAATCTTTCATTTCAAGAATAGAAGGTAGAAGATGCTGAGAAACACTCCCAGAGATCTGAACAGTGTCTGTGAAAGCTGATGTTAGGGTTATGGGTTGTGTTGTGCTCTTGTTGAGTATAGGCTCCCAAGAGACAGGTGCACAAACGTGCTTTTATAGATTTCTTCTTTATGCGCCTTTGTGGTATTCAAGATCTTCCGCAGCACAGAGTTCAGTAAAAGGCCACCTCTTATGCCAGGGCACGAAGGAAATACAAAGTAGACACAGCAGATGAACACTCAAACCCTTTCCAACCTCCTTCCATGAATACTTATTTTGGTAAAAGTGGCAATTTAAAAGCTACATTTTCCGGATTCCCATACAAGTAGGGTTCTCGTCAAATTTAGTTTGTGTCAGCCGTTGCTTTCACATGAGATTTCGAAGACAGTTAATCAGAAGATGCCATTGCTGCTGCAGTTGGCAAGCTCAGTCATGGAGACACGAGCTTTGTGTAACAGCAGTTCAGGCCCCAGCAGGGATGTTTGCTTCTGGTTTTTGCTGGTGCAGAATTGGCATGTGTGAAGTGACCCAGGAGAGGCATCAGCCTCCTGACCCCCGGACCACAGAGAGTTATCTTCCCAGAGGCCTCCTCACTCCCTTCTTTTCGTCTCTGGCAGGTAGCAGCTCAGTCCTGGACAGCCTGCCTTAGTCCTAAAGAGCAGCAGGGGTACTGTATAGCCAAAGAAGGGAGAAAGAGAACGACAACCTTCAGTGAGTGATCGCTTTCTGTGTCCTCTACTACGTAATTGCATTTCAGACCTTATTTTGTTTAACATTTCCAACCCATTTTTTTATGGGTGAATGATACAGTAAAGCACCAACTATAAACATTTATTGAGGTCCAGCTATAAACAGGCCCTATATAACTGCTTGTAAATTTATTGTCTCACTGAGTCTGCACAATAAAGCTTTGAACTATTGATCTTTATTTTATAAATGAGGAAATTAAAGCAAGCAAGATTAACATCACATGGTCAATAAGTAGCAGAAGTGATTTGGGGCTATTATCTCCAACTTCAAAACTCTTCCATAAGACGCAGTTAGAGAATGTGGATGACTCCATTAACTCTTTGCAGACCACTGGGATTGCTGATGTTATATTTTCTCCTGAAAATCTACATGGTCTGCTACTTAGGAGGCTGAGGCAAGAGAATTGCCTAAGCCCAAGAGTGAGAGGGTGCTGTGAGCTGTGACGCCACAGTACTCTACCAAGGATGACAAAGTGAGACTCTTGTCTCTAAAAAAAAAAAAAAAAAGCAAACTCCTCTTTGCCTCTATAAAGTAGTGGTAAATCAATATTTGTAAAAATTGTCTATTGATTTTTATTTTTTATTAAGTGATATTTTTGTGAAGTTTATTTGAAATAATTTGGTAATACATGAAAGCAACATAAAAATTATCTGAATCCTATTACCTCCATATAAGCAAGTATACATTTCGGTGAACATTCATTCTTCTAGGCTTTATTTTTCTATGTAAACGAATATACACAATTACATGTATGCAGCCTTCCTGCTCCTTTTACTTAAAATTATTCATAATGATTTCCTGTCATTATTTTTTCTAAAGCATCAGTTTGATAGCCATTGGATATTCCATTTAATCGATGTGTTATGATTTATTTCACTGGTTTCATGGTTCTGAGTATTTCTTTTTGTTTTTTTTGGCTGTCACACAAGATGGTGCGTTGATCACACACTGATGTTTCTTTGCATGCTTCATGGTTTCCTTAAAAATGGAATGTTAGAGTAGAAATACATTGAAGGGTTCATATACAGTGCCATATTGCCTTCCAAAAGGATGTACCTTACATTTTTATCAATGTTACGTAAAAATGTCCACCATCTCTCCCTACTTCCTTTACTGCAATTATTGTCTTTAAAAAACAAGGGAAGAGGGTTTTTTAATTATTTATTTAACATATATTTTTACATTTCAGAATATTATAAGGACACACGTTTTGGTTTCATAATTTGCTTTTGCACATTTCAGGTCAAAGTGTGCCCTTCACCTGATGTATAGTATGCAAATATCTTGTCCCACTCTATAGGTTGTCTACTTCACTTATTGTGTCCTTTGTTTTGCAGAAACAAAACAAGCTAAAAGTATTTATCATCTTGAACTCATCCTTTATTGAGGTATAGTCATGTTAACATTGAAGTCTACAGCGGCTAGAGAAATAATGATCTCTTTCCTCTCACTTGCACCTGATACCCATGGAACTCAGAAAAGAATACCATGTTGCTTATTCTTATCCTAGAGTTAAAACTGCCTGTTGAGACTTGTCCCCTTCTCATTCCCTGAGTGAACTTTGATCTTCACCATTAAGATGTGATAGCATGCTGTGTGACTAAAACCATTTTTGGCCTCAGTAAGGGCTTCCTGGAATCCAGGCCTTTTGGACAGTGTGATAAATGTTTTACCAGCTAAAAAGAAGAGGCCTAAATTCACAAATATATGAACTATGCCAGCAAAGATTCTCAGAACTAGTTTTAGTGTGCCTATTTTTAAAAATCAGTTTTTGTACCTAACAGTTCGATGTTATTTTCCAAATTCCTTTGTCTTTGATCAAAACCAATGTTTACTGGGGTACTTGGCCGGGCTGAAGGGCTTTTCTGTGAGGCCTTTGGCTAGTAACATACAGAGAATAAGGGGAAAGAAAAATGTCTTGCACCCAAGAACAAAAGGGCATGCATTCTAATCCCTCTGGCAAAGAGTTTGGCATGACAGTTATATGTATACCATGCAGTTCCAGAACTCTACATGCATTTTGTCACATGTTCTCACACAGTAATAGCCTGAAAAGGTAGTCTATTATTGTTGCCATTTTCCAGATGAGAAAAGGGAGACACAGACTGTTTAGCCTAAATCCATATAGCAAGTCAGTGGCAGAGCCCAGATGCAACCCAAGAAGCCTTATTCCAGAGCTAGACCTCTTCACATCTTGCTCTTTGCCCCAATGTGGAAAGCATTATAGCTGTGCATTAAGTCAGTCAGGAAGGCTCAGGTTTGATCCCAGCTCACAGTCCATCTCCCTGATATGCTCTCCAAGCTGGTTGTTTCTAGAGTTTACTGGTGGTATTGTGAAGCAGAGAGAGAAGACGGAGTTCTGTATCATCCCAGGTTTGTCTCCTCTCCTTACCCACTCAAGTCTTTGGGAAATTTTCACAACCTCCCTGAAACCTCATTTTCCTCATCTGCATAGCAAGGATCATAATAATAACAATGTTCTTTGGTTATAAATTCTTAATAACAACTTAGAAAAGTACCATAAAATATATATTTCATTCTTTTTTTCCCCCCTTTGCTATGAGAATTGGTACCTCAAATACCCTGGCTCAGTTTGGTCTCATTTTCTGTTGACTTATTCTTAACTCTATTATTATTGAACACATTGACTACCACAGGAGAAAAGATGTTTTTCCTTGATGCCACAATGTTTTATTAAAAAAAATAGAATAAAAACTTTGAAAACAAAATGATCCTGAAACATACCTCAATAAATAGTGATATGAAAGATTTAAAATTAGTAATGTGAAAACTTGAAAAATAGTTTATAGCTCACATGACAAAGTATTAATAATAATAGCAACAGTAATAAATGTACAACTTGATGTCCATTTCACATAAATCATCCTGGTCCATATCACATACATTTCTCACTGTAATTGTGTAAGGGCAGCAATGATGTTATTCTCATATTCATTTTATAGAAGAGGAAATGATCAGGACATGACCAAAGGTAGCAGCTCCATGTGACTGAATTTGTGACAGGTCATCTGAGACTATGACAAGAACTCTTTCCACCTCAGCTTCCTTCCTTCCACTTCTCACACAACATATTTTTCACCCTTTCCCGACTACCCTGGATTTTTTATTCTAGGTTATGGTTATCATCGAGGAGTATAACTGAGTTCAGCATTTCAAATGTGACCTGCTTTGTACCACATATTTTATGCTACAACTTAATGTTGCATAAAATTCTATGGGCAGAATTTCTTTTGTCTGTAGCACATGTGGAACATATGTGCTACGTTCATTTGTAGCATAAAATAATGCCTGGAAGAATGGGTTTTATTATAGGGTTTGTCTTAAACGTGTTGCATGACATTGGTCAGATTACTTCTCTGATTCTTGGTTTACTCATTTTCAAAAGAAGGGATTGCACTGTGCTTTATTCCTTGTTGGCTGGAATGAAAGGAAGCATCTGCTGAAAACCGGGAGAGACATGTAAATGACAAACTGGACAAACAGGAGAGGTCAACAGAATATAGTCAATGATGGCCAGGTGTTGTGGTGGGAGCCTATAGTCCCAGGTACTTGGGAGGCTGAGGCAAGAGAAGTGGTGAAGCCCAAGAGTTTGAGATTGCTATGAGCTGTGATACCACAGCACTCTACTGAGGGTGACATAATGAGACTCTGTCTCAAAAAAAAAAAAGAATATATTGGAAAGAAGTTTTGGGTTAATGTCATGTGAAATGGATATTATAGGTATAAAAGAAGCTTTTGTCTATGTCACTAGAGAATGTTTAATATTTTTCTGAATTTAAGATTCTAAGGCTACCATCTAGAGATAACATTCTACATTTAAATGATCAGATTAATTGCATGACAGTACAGATAGATAATCCTCTTTTTGTTAAGTGAATGTCAAACAATGAGTAACTTTAATTATATTTTCAGAATTTCTTTTGCCCTATAATATAACATAATCACCACTGTGTTATTATATTTTGAGTGCTAGGGATTAGGCTAGGATACCTTAAAGACAATTTTATAGGTGGCCAGGCATGGTGGCTCACACCTGTAATTGTAGCCCTCTGGGAGGCAGAGGAGGGAAGATTACTTGACCTCAGGAGTTTGAGACCAGTCAGAGCAACAGTGAAATTTGTCTCTACTAAAAAAAAAATAAAAATAAAGATAGTCAGGTGTTGTGTTGGGCACCTGTAGTCCTAGCTTCTTAGCAGGCTGAGATAGGAGGATCACTGGAACCCAGAAGTTCAAGGTTGCTGTGAGCTAGGCTAACATCATACCATTCTAGCCTGGGCAACGAAGTGAGACTCTGTCTCCCCAAAAGGGACTATTTTAAGATTCTGTCTACCACAACACATAGTAGAAGGAATCTAGGCACAGTAATGATAGATTAAGTCTCATCTGATTAGATGTAGTCTGATGGGAGATTATCTCCTGGAAAATGGTAATGGAAAACATTTGTCAGAATGGTAGAGGCTTTTGATAGACCAAGAAATTATCATTTTCATATCTCTCGTGTGGAAAACCATTAGACAAAATTTAGAGGATGATGTTGAATGAACAAATATTTTGGCCAGAAAACAGATAAAGAAGATTAAAAAAAAGGCATTCTATTCCAGCAAATAGTATAAATCCTCCACTTGCTAGAGAACAGACTGAGCAAAAAAGCCAACTTAGTAACTCAGTTGAGCATTCCTCTAAGCGTTAGGAGAACAACAGGGGAAAAAGAAACATTGGAGAAGTTTACTATTGCAAAATATGATGTGGTACAAAGGTGTTCTACTCAAGACCTAGGTCATTTAAAAGGAGCTAAGATGATGAATTCCTTGAGTAGTTAAAGCAGGAAGAATGATCCTCACTAGGACCCCAAAACAAACATTTCTGAAGCATCGATGGCAACCTTAGTTCTGGAATATAATGTGTATGACTTTTTAACTGAAAAAAAAAAAAAAATGTTTGAATGAGGAAGTATCTAGGAGACTGAATTTTTTATGACCTAAGGAATTCCATAGCAAGAAACAACAGCCACCACCTCAGAAGTGAGCATACTTACTTACAAAGATAATATGAATGTTGACAGGGGTACCAGAACACTGAGACAGGCTTAATATGAATGTTGACAGGGGTACCAGAACACTGAGCTCATCATGAGTAAGAAAATTAAGAGGTTGTGAGTTAAGAGGGGCTTCCTTAGGTTCATATCTCTATACTTTGGTGAAGGCAGATAGTATAGATTGGTGGGACAATTTACTCCTTCAGGTATGGCAAATACATCATTACCACTTGATGGAGGATTTCTCCCAAATGAATTTTGGCTCAAGTTCAACCACAATTAACAGCTGTTTGACCAGCATCCTGGCAAACCTCAAACTCATGATGTCACATATTCCTAAGTCTCTGGGAATTTAGGGGCTGAAGTGAGTTAGGGCATGAAGCTTTATGTTTTCTAGGTTTGTGGGTATGCAGTAGGTGCAAAAATAATATTTTCATTCTTATTAATTAATTCACTTCTTAGATTTGGAAATGGACTTACACAAGTTTTGAGATCCTGACAGAAATGTAATTGTTACATAATAGTTTAAAAGCCCATACAAGGGTCCTCAAACTTTTTGAACAAGGGGCCAGTTCACTGTCCCTCAGACCGTTGGAGGGCCGGACTATAGTTTAAAAAAAAAACAAACTATGAACAAAATTCTTATGCATACTGCACATATATTATTTTGAAGTAAAAAAACAAAATGGAACAAATACAATCACACCACCTCATGTGGCCTGCGGGCTGTAGTTTGAGGACCCCCAACCAATGGGATCCTTGCCTACCTCAGGCATTCATTTTAGAGATTATGAGTCATAAGACATTGGAAGATGTTTCAATTTATTTGGGTTTTACTTAGAAAATTCTTAGACCTTAAATTTTATTTTAAACTGCTGATTAATTTTGTTTAGTAATTAGTAACTTTGGACTTCAACATTCAGGGATACTAGATCTTTCAACACTGATTTCATCCTAAGACTGACGATGGGAAGGGTCTCTATCCTTCCAACCTTGTGGTGCAGGGCATCACTTATGCTGTCATTTGATCTCAGTGCAAAATTTATGATGAGCCCTCTTAGACAATGTGAGGGGACGTAATTTGATAGAAATAGAGAATCAATTTCCAGCTTTAGTTGCAGCATCGCCTTGAAATTCATTTAAATGATATTTGTCTGACACATTTTGGGGATGTCTGACCCATTCTGCAGGTAAAATATTCACAGCTTAAGAGGAGGATAGTCTTAAGTAAATAGTTGTTGGTATTAAAGGAGTGGTTTCTTGAAAAGGGAAGAGGGGGTGACTTGAGAGATGGCTGATCCTGTCCTGTAATGGGCTGGCTATGCTCTGGAAGACCTTGGGTTAATGATTGAACTTAAAATGAATTAAGATTTAAAAATCTTAAAATGTTGGGGAGGAGCCTTTTTTTTCTTCTGGCTTCATGTTTTCTATGAAAAGATGTTTGCTAGAATAATAGCTCTGGCTTCTTTCCCATATTTTTGAAAAAATTTTCATTATGAAAAATTTCATAGCCAGGCATTGTGGTGGGCGCCTGTAGTCCCAGCTAATTGAGAGGCTGAGGCAAGAGAATCAGTTAAGCCCAAGAGTTTGAGGTTGCTGTGAGCTGTGACACCATGGCATTCTACCAAGAGTGACATAGGGAGACTCTGTTTCAAAAAAAAGAAAAAATTTTCAAACATATACAAAAACAGAGGGAAGATTATAAATGAACTTCTTATTGACCCTCCAGATTCAGTAATTATCAAATAACAAAAAGAACAAACCAGCTGTTAAAAAGACATTTTTGAGAGAATTAGGAAATTTGAATATAGATTGGATATAGATGATATGAAGAAATCACTGTTAATTTCTTTGGATATGATAATGGCTTAACATTATCATACGTACATTGTGATGAATGTAAATAAAATTGATGTTTTAGAACCACTTTTTTACTTTTTTTATTTTTTTATTTATTTATTTTCTTTATTTTTTATTGTTGGGGATTCATTGAGGGTACAATAAACCAGGTTACACTGATTGCATTTTTTAGGTAAAGTCCCTCTTACAGTCATGACTTGCACCCAAAAGGTGTGGCACACACCAAAGCCCCACTCCCCTTCCTCCTTCCCTCTCTTTGCTCTTCCTTTCTGATTTCATTTCTTTTTCTTTTTTTTTTTAAGCAGGAACTCAACTTTATTGCATGAAGCAGCCGCTTATATAGAGCATGGGGATGGGGCGGGGAAAGAAGGCGGGGGATGAGGTGCGTGACAGGGTTGGGCCAATGTCCTGGTACCACATTGGCTGTATCTAGGTAGAGGCAGTTTCAGGCCGGGCCTTGCTGAGTCATTGCTATGCGGAATTAGCTTGATGGATCTACTTCTAGTCAGGCTCGGGAAGTTGCACTAGGCCTCAGGCACATGGCAGGGCCCAACAATTCCCTCCTTTGTTTTTTGTATGGCGGATAAACATAGCCCCTGTCTTAGGTTGCCTGCTCTTGCAGTTTCAGTCTTACC
>CAUYPK010102443.1:0-14094 GCA_963574355.1 Loris lydekkerianus | reverse complement strand
CGATCGAGCACACGCAGCCACTTACCAGTTTTCCACTGTTTTTGTCCTTCTCCTGGGGTCCAGAAGTCCCTTGCTGGCTCCCTGTATCCTCAGAGGGATGATCATAGGCAGATCCCACCAGCCAGAGATGCCTGGAGTCTTGTCTCCCCAGATTTGCCGTGCCCAGTTGCAGGGAAGCTGTTACTCAGCCGCCATCTTTAATCCAATCCACCACTCAGCTTCTTATTACAGGATCTATCCAACACTGGCTATGGAGTGTTGAAATCTCTATGTATTATGGAGCTGGAGGAAATCAAGTTGCTCATGTCTGTTAGTTTCTCTTATACAGTGAGGTGCATTCTGGTTAGGTGTATAAATATTAATAATAATAATCAGGCCCTATCTGTGCCACTATACAGTCTCAGTTGTAGTTTGTATTTATAGCATGGTTACCTGTCAGTTCCAACCTCTTTCTCCTCTCCTTTGTTTAGGCTGATGATCCCCTCGGGGCCAGGTGCATCTTAGGCTCAGTAAAGCAGTCCTTTGTGTCAGCGCTGCCCTGGGAATCTCCCGGCTCTATCATGCATTTTCTAGTCCCCATGCTCTATCCAAGCCAGTACTGCCTCAGGCAAACCCTTTACTCACAGAGCCTGTGTTTCTGTCCCTGATCTGTTCCGTGGGTGGTTACCACCTGAAAAGATGCCTGGCCTCCTCTGGTTGCCCAGAGAGACAGGAGGTGTGACTCCAAAATATCTGAGGGTAAGCTCTATTTTTACCAAAAAGAGCTGCTGCTGTGCACCTCAGGGCACCACCACTCCAGTGTGGTTCTCTCTCAGCCAACCGTCCTCTCCTCACTTTCCTGCCACAGAATCAGCACTGACCAGCTGCAGTCCAGGCCTTGTCCCCACCCCTCAAGAAATCACCCAAGAATCTGGATTCCTGGGGGACAGGCCTCCAGACCTCAGAGTGAGAGTGGAGGGTAGTGCTGGGAGCTCAGAATCGCAGGTAGAGAATATATACAGTTTTACACAGTTTTATGCCTGGCAGGAGAGTGCCATGGCACCCTAGTAGGGGAAGTAGGTTCAGTTTTTAGAGGGTCTCTCCCATGGAATATAATGGGAGGACTTTTGAACTCTGCTCATTTGTTTATGAGGTACTCCAAGCCGTTCTCATGGGGGAGAGGACTCCTGTCCTCTTGGTGATGGATTTTGTACCTTTTGTTTGTATCCTTAGGGTCACAGGTAGCCTCTACAGTGTTGATGTGTGTTTCTCAACCTTCTCTCTTGGCACAGTTCTAATCTGCCAGGTTCCTTGCTAAATTTCTGTCTTTTGACTCTCCTTCTGGATGGGAGCCTCTGTGGAAAGCTTGCTTCAGTCAGCCATATTGTTTGTTCATTCTTGTGATACTTTACTAAGAAGAATGTGGTTTGCTTCCATCCAGGTTAATACAAAAGATGTAAAGTCCCCATTTTTTTTTTTTTTTTTTTTTTTTTTTTTAGTGGCTAAATAGTATTCCTTGGTATACATACAGGTAAGCATATAAGCTATTTAGACATTTTGGCGATTGTAAATTAATCTGTGATAAACAGTCTAGGGGAAATGTCTTTATCATAAAAGGATTTTTTTTTTGGTCTGGGTAGATGCCCAGTAATGGGATTACAGGCTCAAATGAGAAATCAAATTTGAGTTCTTTGAGGATTCTCCATACTTCCTTCCAAAAAGGTTGTATTAGTTTATAGTCCCACCAGCAGTGTGAAAGTGTTCCCTTCTCTCCACGTCCACGCCAGCATCTGCAGATTTCAGACTTTGTGATGGAGACCATTCTCACTGTGGTTAGGTGATATCTTGGGGTAGTTTCTATTTGCATTTCTCTGATGATTAGGGACAATGAGTATTTTTCATATGTTTGTTAGCCATTTGTCTGTCTTCTTCAGAAAAGGTTCTATTCATGTCTCTTGCCCAGTGATATATGGGATTGTTAAGACTTTTTTTGTTGATTAATTTGAGTTCTCCATAGATCCTAGTTATCAAACTTTTGTCCAATTCATAATATGCAAATATCTTTTCCCATTCTGAAGGCTGTCTGATTAATTTGGTTGTTGTTTCCTTAGCTGTACCAAAGGTATTCAGTTTAATTAAGTCCTTTTTTTGTTGTTTTTTGTTTTTGCTTTTGTTGCAATTGCCATGGAAGTCTTCTTCATAAAATAGTTTCCCAGGCTGATATCTTTAAGTGTTTTTCCCACACTTTCTTCAAGGATTTTTTAGTGTTCATCTTTTAGATTTAAATATTTATCCATCTTGAATCAATTTTTGCAAGTGGTGAGAAGTGTGGGTCCAGTTTTTTTTTACATGCAGTTATCAAGTTCTCCCAACACAATTTATTGAATAGGGGTTCTTTTCCCCAGTGTATGTTCTTGCTTGTTTTATCAAAGATCAAGTGCTGTTAGTGGTTAGTTTTATCTCATTGTTTTCCATTTGGTTCCAAATGTCCGTGTCTCTATTTTTGTGCCAATACCATGTTGTTTTGATCTCTATGGCCATCTAGTGTAGCCAAAAGTCTGGTAGGGTGATACTACTGGCTTTGTTTTTATTACTAAGAATTGCCATGGCTATACGGGTTTCTTCTGGTTCCATACAAAATGTATTATTTTTTCCAAATCTTGGAAATATGATGTCGGTATTTTAATGGGGAGTGCATTGAATTGGTTGATTGCTTTGGATACTAGGGACATTTTCACAATGTTGATTCTTCCCAGCCACGAGCATGGTATTTTCTTCCATTTGCTAATATCCTCTGCTATTTCTTCTCTTAGGCTTTTGTAATTTTCTTTGTAGAGTTCCTTTACCTCTTTCGTTGTGTATATTAGTAGATATTTCATTTTCTCTGAAGCTATTGTGAAGGGAATTGTGTCCTTGATTAGCTTCTCATTTTGGGTGTTATTGCCATATCCAAAGGCTACTGATTTGTGAACATTGATTTTATATCCGGAGACATTACTGTATTTTTTTTATTTTTTTTTTATCACTTTGAGGAGTCTTGTGGTTAAGTATTTAGATCATATTGTCAGCAAAGAGTGAGATTTTGACTCTTCTGCACCCATTTGTATGCCCTTTATTTCCTTCTTTTGCCTGATTGTATTGGCTAGAACTTCCAGCACTATGTTGAATAGCAGTAGCAATAGAGGAAAACCTTGTTGCTTCCAGTTCTAAGTGGAAAAGCTTGCAGTTTTACTCCATTCAGTATAATATTAGCTGTGGATTTGCCATAGATGGCTTCAGTCAGTTTAAGAAATGTGCCACTTATGTCTATATTCTTACGTGTTCTAATCGGGAAAAGGATGCTTTTTCTGCATCTATTGAGAGGATCATATGGTCTTTGTTTTTGCTTCTATTTACATGGTGAATTTCATTTATGGACTTGCATACACTAAACCAGCCTTGCATCCCTGGGATGAAACCTACTTTATTGTGATGAATGATTTTTTTTTTTTTTTAATGTGCAGCTGTAGTCTATGGCTAGGATTTTATTGAGAATTTTTGCATCCATATTCATTAGTGAAATTGGTTTGAAATTCTCCTTTTTAGTTGGTTCTTGTCCTGGTTTTGGTATCATGGTGATGTTTGCCTCATAGAATATGTTAGGGAAGATTCCTTGCTTCTTTAGTTTTTGGAATGATTTTTGAAGAATTGGAATAATTTCTGCAGTATATAAAATCTTCAAAGAAATTCTGGTGTGAAGCCATCTGGACCAGGGCATTTTTTTGTTGGGAGATTTATCTTTGTTCTTGAAATAGGTCTGTTCAAGAGATCTATTTCTTCTTGATTACATCTAGGGAGAGGGTGTGGTTGCAGGTATTGATCTATTTCCTTCACATTGTCAAATTTCTGGGCAAAGAGTTTCTTGTGGTACTCAGAGATAATCTCTTGCATCTCTGTGGCATCTGTTATTATTTCCCTATTGTCATTTCTGATTTAGGTTATTTGACATTTTACTTTTCTGTTTGTAGTTAATCTGGCCAAGGGTTTATTGATTGTATTTATTTTTTTATTTTTTGAAAAAACAAACTTTTTGTTTTGTTAATTTTCTGAATGATTCTTTGGTTTTCAATTTCATTAATCTCTGATTTACTTTTGGTTATTGCCTTTCTTCAGCTGGGTTTGGAATTACATTGGTGTTCTTTTTGCATAAGGTGGTTCATGAGTTTATTGATGTGCTCTCTTTCTGTTTTTCGAATGTAGGCATCTAATGCGTTACATTTCCCTTTTAAGATTGCTATTGCTATATCCCACAGATTTTGGTAACTTGTGCCTTCATTGTTGTTATATTTGAGGAATTTAATGATTTTCTCTTTTATCTGTTCCTGAATCCAGCTATTATTCAGCATAAGGGTGTTTAATTTCCAAGTCTTTGTGTGGGGAGAATGTTTCTGTTGGAGTTGAGTTCTAGCTTTATTGCCTTGTGATGTGAGGAGAGACAAGGTATAATTTGTATTCTTTTAGTTTTCCTGAGGTTTGATTATATCCTAGGATATGGTTGATTTTGGAGAATGTACAATGGGTGGAAGAGAAAAATGTATGTTCTTTAGCTTTGGGATGGTGTGTTTGGTATATGTCTATTAATCCCATTTGTTCTAGGGTCACATTTAAGTCCTTTATATATTTGTTTAGTTTCTGTTTAGAGGCTCTGTTCAGTTCTGTCAGAGAGGTGTTATAGCCTCCAACTAGTACGGTGTTTTGGGATATTATATCACTCAGACCCATCAAGGTCTGTTTCATAAATCTAGGAGCATTTAAGTTGGATGCATAAATATTTAAAATTGAAATGGCTTCTTGTTGCATTGTTCCTTTAATCAGTCAAGTGTCCATCTTTGTCATTGTGAATGTTAGTTGCTTTAAATCTACTTGTCTCTGAAAATAAAATTGCAACCCCTCTTTTCTTCTGATTTCTATTTGCTTGAAATACTGTTTTCCATCTCTTAACCCTGAGTCTTGATTTATCCTTCAAGGCTAGGTGTGTCTCCTGGAGACAGCATACAAATGCCCTGTGCTTTTTTATCCAATCAACCAGCCTGTTCCTCTTCAGTGGTGAATTCAGTTCATTGACATGTATTGAGAATATTGATAAGTGTGGTGGAGTTTTATTCATCTTATTTTGTGAAAGTCTGTTGTGTAGTTTTATCATTTGTGCCATTGTCAAGCTAAGTTTTGACCTTTAGGTTCTGGGTGTTTACTTTGCTGGTGGTCCATTGTGATGGTCAGTGTTGAGAATAAGTCTAAGTATTTCCTGTAGAGCTGGTCTTGCTGTGGCGAATTTCCTCAGTGCTTGTATATCTACAAAAATTTGATTTGTCTATCAATCTTGAAGCTTAGTTTAGCAGGATATAAAATACTGGGCTGAAAATTGTTTTGTTTGAGAATGTTGGGCATAGCTGGCTGTGATCTTCTGGCTTGGAAGTTTTCAGTTGAAAAGTCTGCCGTCATCCTAATGGCTCTGCCTCTGTAAGTCAGTTGGTGCTTACTCCTGGCTGCTTGAAGAATTTTCTCTTTCATCTGGACTTTGAACAGGTTAATTACAATGTGTCTTGGAGAGGCTCTGTTTGAGTTGAGATGACCTGGAGTTTGATATCCATCTGAAAGGAGTGTGTTGGGGCCTTACTTAGTATAACTTGGGAAGTTTTCATTTACGATAGTCCCCAGTAGGGCTTCCCTTCCTTTTCAATCTTTTCCCCTTCAGGAATCTCTTGTTATTCATATATTTGAACACTTCTTGGAGTCTTATAGTTCTCTAAGTACTTGCTTTGCTTTCTTCCTCTTCTTTTGTGCCTCTTTAACTACCTGGGTCAACTTGAAAACTTTATCCTCTAGCTCCGAGGGTCTTTCTTCTTCATGGTCTAACTTATTTTTGATATTTTTCTATTGCATCTTTACATTCCCTGATTGTCTCCTTCATTTCCTTAAGGTCCACCTTATGCTTTCTATATTCTACATATCTCTCGTTCGACTTTTGGTTCTCTTTTTCCATTTTCTCATCCATTCGTTTTATTGTTTTTATCATCCATCTTTCAAATTTTCTTTCTATTAAGTCTATTAATTCTTTATAGGTGGATTCTTCTTCAGTAGCTGCCCCATGGTCCCTTTGGGGAGTTCCTCTGTTTTGTTTTTTTCATGATTCTTGAATTTTTCTGTTGATTCCTCCTCACATGTTTCTTCTTCTAGCTCACCTCCTTGTCTTCCTTTTTCCTTGTCACTGCCTCTTTTGTTTCAAACAGAAGTCCTTGATCTTGATGGTAGTATGTTGCAATGTGTTGCTAGGACACCAGGTGATGCTATGATTCTTTTTAGGAGACAGCATAGCAGCAACCTTTATGGTCCTTATTCCAAACTTAGTTGTCTTTGGTGATCACTTGATTGTTTCCTCAGCATTCAGACCCTGTTGAGTCGGTATAGTAAAGCTCACAAAAACCATTCAGGGGCAGGTCTCACAATGCCCCCTTACTCCAGTTCCTCTGGGATGTGGGAGTACCTCAGCCTATCCCATGAGGGGAGATCTGATCCCAGAAGTTGGAATTAAGACAGCTGTGCTTTAGGCTCCTGCTAAGACCTTCTCATGACCTGCCCACAATGGCAGCCTCCTGCCCTCTGAGACCGTCTCAGTATGGCTGTCTTGCCAGCCACAAAACCTATGGCAAATCCATTGTAACTGGCATTCAAATTGGGTTGCTGTATACTGTTTGAGTCTGCCCACACTTCCAAGTTTTCCATTGAATGTGCAGCTTCCCCCCAACAACTGAAAACTCCAGAAATGCCTCCTCCCATCCTGGACTTCTGTGGGACGCCAGCTAATCCCAGCTGGTTGCAATCTCTTGCCTAATTCATCAGATTTCCCCAACTCTGGATCATACGCTGTATCCAGATCACTACCTCCTCACTGTGCTCCCTGAAGTATGACTCTGGGTCAGGTCCCTATGCCAGGTGTGGCTGGGCTCTCTCCTTCCCCCCAGTTGTTCCAGGAAAGCTCAGCTGAAATATTCTCCAGGTCACCATCTTGCTCCACACCCCACTGAGCTATTTTTAGAGGCAATGTCTCATTCAAGCTCAGGCTGGTCTCAAACTCAAGATCCATCCTTTCTAATAAGTTAGAGTGCCACATGGCATTTTATTTTGTTTATTTATTTTTGTTGTTGAGACAGAGCCTCAAGGTGTCACCCTGGGTAGAATGCCATGGCATCACAGCTAACAGCAATGTCCAAACCCTGGGCTCAAGCGATTCTCCTGCCTCCACCTCCTAAGTAGCTGGGACTACAGGTACCCATGATAACACCCAGCTGTTTTCTTTTTTTTTTTTTTTTTTTTTTTGGTTGTAGCTATTATTGTTGTTTGGCAGGCCCAGACTGGATTCGAACCCACCACCTCATGTGTATGTTGCTGGCACCTTAGCTGCTTGAGCCACAAGCACTGAAACCCACATGGCATTTTAAATCATGATGTTTCCAATGTTTCTAGTGTTTTATATGCAAGAGAAGTATTATTTTGTTAGGGCTGCATGACAAAATACCAGAGATTGATGGCTTAAACATCAGACATTTATTTTCTCATAGTTCCAGAAGCTGGAAGTCTGAGAGCAAAGTCTGGCAGGGCTGTCTCTCCCTGAGGACACCCTCTCCAGTTTGCAGATGGTCCTCTCTGTGTGTCCTCATGTAACCATCCTGTGTCCTGATCTCGTCTTCTCACAAGGGCATGGGTCATATTGGCTTGGGCACTCACATGTGACCTTGTTTTAACTTAGTCACCCAGTTAGAGGCCCTCTCTTGAAAAGCAGTCACATTCAGAGGTCCTGCTAGGAGTCAGTCAGGATGTCGATATAGGAATTTTAGGAGACACAATTTGGTGTGTAACTTGAGGTATCGCTAGATCCAGCAGATCTTAAAGGCCCACAAGAATTCTTTTATAGATTGGGAGAGAGGGTCCCTATGGTGGCATCAATATTTTTTGTCTTACTTTTTTTTGGATTATAAAAAGCACAAGTTTGTGTTACATAAATTTTGGAAAGTATGGAAAAATAGAACTGAGAAAAAGTTCATCAGTATCTCATGCCCAGGGGTGAGCACTCCCATGCTCTGACATGTGCTATCCTGTTACTTAGACACACACATGCACACACACCACGTACACATGCATATAGACATGTACACACACACCTTTCATAGGATCATGCTATGCACAACTCATATTCTCCCATTTTTTCTTCTCAGCTCTGTGAACCTGATGTGAGTGACTCAGACCCTCCTCCTGCATGCAAGTCTGAGATCCATAGTATGTTTCCTAATGCAAATTTATATTGCTTCCAACTTAACAATGTCATAGGTAACCCCAAGGCCAGCTTCTCTGAAATACATTCCTGTCTATATCACTCCCCAGATTTCAACATCTTCCCCCTAAAGCTCTCTGCTTCCCTCACCCCCCAGGAAAATGAACTGGACTACAAAGCCTGCCTGGTCGCTCAGTGCGATGCCCTGGTGGATGCTTTAACTCGGCAGAAAGCCAAGCTGCTCACCAAGGTAGAAAAGGAGAGGGAACATACACTGAAGGTGGGTACCTGGAGCTGGTGTATTTATTGTCTGTCATGTCCTCTTCACCCAGCAGACACTCGGTGTCAATGAGTGTACGAATCAATGAACGAATGAGCCAGGGAAACTGCACTATCAGCTTGGTGTGGCTTGGCAGAGGCCATTAAATGCCTATGCCCTATCTCCAAAGTGGATCTAGAGGCTCTGAGTCTTGCTGGCTTCAAGTCAGATGCCCACCTTGGACCTCTCTTGTTCTCATCTTGTGAGTCAGAAGTGACCGATGACAGTAACCAGGCTTGACACTGAACAAGCCTCCAGCTCTGTCCCTTCTTCAAGTTCTTTCTGGCATCTCCTGCACACATTAGTAGGCTATAGGAATAGGTAGCCAATTTCCATGAAAGGAGGCACTGCTCTCCCCACAGGTCACACAGAGCTCCTGGTGCAGCAGGGACTGCAACTGTTCTGATTTGATGAATAGGCTGTCCTTGTCTGAGGGGCTCCATCTGTGCCAGAGACATTTTCTAACCAAATCAGAAAGTGTCACTTCCAAGGAAAGCAGGAATGGGTGTTGGAGGTGATCCATGTTTTCTCAGGGAAGTGGCTGAGTCCACTAAGTTAGCCATGACTGCCGTACCAGTTGCCAGTGGTAAGGAGTTTCATATTATTCCCTTTCTGTGCATTAGTGCCCAGAGTTTGGTATGTTTGCCATGTTGGACATCGTGACCCCATTTGTAGGGAAGTGAGTCCATTTATCCCCCCAGTGAGAAGACCAGGGCAACTGAGGAGCAGAGCCAAGAGAGGAGTGGGTGTGAGTGGCCAGGCCATTGCTGCCTCTTGCAGGTCCATTTGTCAGGCTCTTGTCATGGCCTCACTGCTCCACCCTCCAAGAAACATTTGCTTAGTGGGCGGAGACAAGATGGATGACTGAAGCCAGCTGTCCACAGACGCTCCTATCCAGAAGGAGAGTTAAAGGACAGAAATTTAGCAAGTAACCTGACATTTAGAAATTTAGCAAGTAACCCTTCGTCAAGGGAGAATGTTGAAGAACACATATCAACCCTGTAGAGGTGACCTGCGACCCCAAGGATACAAACAAAAGGTACAAAATACATCACCAAGCGGATGGAGTCACCTCCTCCATGAGAATGGCTGAGAGTACCCCATAAACAAAAGAGCAGAGTTCAAAAGTGCCCCCATTATACTCCAGGAAGAGATGCTCTAAAAACTTGACCTACTTCTCCTACAAGGGTGTCATGGTGCTCTCCTGCCAGGCATAAAACTGTGTAAAACTGTATATATGCTCTACCTGCAATTCTGAGCTCCAAGCACTACCCTCCCTCTCACTCTGAGGTCTGGAGGCCTGTCCCACAAGAGTCCAGATTCTTGGGTGATTTCTTGAGAAGTGTGGACAAGGCCTGGACTGCAGCTGGTCAGTGCTGATTCTACGGGACATTTGGCTGAGAGGGAATCACGCTGGAGCAGCGGTGCCCTGAGGTGCAGAGCAGCAGCAGTTTTTGGCAACAATAAGACTTACCCTTGGATATTCCAGAGTCACACCCCCTGTCTCTCTGGGCAACCAGAGGAGGCCAGGCATCTTCTCAGGTGGCAACCACACATGGAACACACCTGGGATGGAAACCCAGGCTCCATGAGTAAAGGGTTTGCCTAAGGTAGTACGGACTTGGATGGAGCACAGGGACTAGAAAATGCATGAACAGAGCTGGGAGATTCCCAGGGCAGGGCTGACAAAGAGGACTGCTTTACTGAGCCTTAGATGCACCCGGCCCCAAGGGGATCATCAGCCTAAACAAATGAGGCAGGCAGAGGCTGCAAATGACAGGTAATGATGCTGTAAATACAAACTACAGCTGAGACCATATAGCGGTACAGACAGGGCCTGATGCACAGGTTCTGAGAACTCAAAACAGTTTCTCTTCTGCAGGGGAATATAACAGGAACAGAAAAAAATTCCCACAATGTTGTTCTGTCCTGTCAGTAACATAAATCAGGGGTGGGGCTGGAACTGAGTGAACAGCCCCAGCTTCCTGAGGTCGTCAGGCCTCATCTCTCCCTGCTGGATAGTGGCAGAGAGCACCAGCCTGGCTGAGCAGACATAGATCTCCTTCTGATTCAGGCAGGTGAAAACCCCTGGAATATCTGCTCATTGGAGGCAACTGGGTCACAGCCCTGTGGGGTTATCAGTGACTGGGGGTGACAGAGGTGCAAGGTGGGGAAGGAGGCATCAACCTCCCCAGATAGATCTATTTAATGGATGGGTCCTGCTGACCTCACGGAGCACCAGAGCAAGTCATATTTGAGTTGTCAGCAGACTCCTACAATCTAGTTGCCAGAGACCTTTTAAACTCTCCCAGCTGAGACAGGTGCTGATTGAGACAATTGATTTGGACCTTTTGAACTGAACCAATTGCCTGAGGACTATCCAAGTGGTGCCCTGAGTGGGTGGTTGTAGGAAGGTTTGATTTTCCTTTTCCAATTGTTACCTGTCGGGGCCAGGGTGACTTAATTGCTGCTATTTCTCTACAGCTGAGAATTCAACCCAGAGTAACTGTTTCACTAGGGTCGGACAGAGACCAGCTGAAAACAAGACAGAGCTACTTAGCCCCACCACACCAAACAGGTCCTCAGTTTCTCAGGCCACAGCACTGTACGGATCCTGGGCAAAGCTCCAGGGAAAAGTCAAATGGTATAAAATAATCATGGGGCAGAATCAGTGAAAAAACTCTGGTAACATGAATAACCAGAGTAGATGAACCCCCCCAACAAAAGATATGGCAGATGTAACTGAAGGTCCAATTCATAAATAGCTGGGCGAGATGTCAGAAATCGAATTCAGAATTTGGATTGCAAACAAGATTAATAAAATAGAAGAAAAGTTGGAAGTCGAAATTCAAGGAGCAATTCAAAAGTTGGAATGAGAAATTCGAGGAGAAATTCAAAATTTGTCTCAAGAATTTAAAGACAAAACTACCAAAGATTTTGACACACTGAAGCAAGAATTTGCAGTCCTCAAAGATCTGAAAAATACAGTAGAATCTCTCAGTAACAGAGTGGAGCAAGCAGAAGAAAGGATTTCTGACATTAAAGACAAAGCCTTTGAACGCTCCCAAAATCTCAAAGAGGAAGAGAAATGGATAGCAAAAATGGATCATTTTCTCAGAGAGCTCTGGGATAATTCAAAGATGACTAATATCGACCTCATTGGAATCCCTGAAAGCGATGAAGTGGCTTTGCAGGGCACAGAGGCCCTTCTCCAGGAAATTATGAAAGAGAATTTCCCAGACATGCCTGGGAAATTCATATGGCAGTTTCTGAACCCCAGCACGACTCAACCCAAAGAAGACATCCCCTAGGCAAATCATAATTAACTTCACTAAAGTTAATATGAAGGAGAAAATTCTGAAAGCAGCCAGATGTAATATAACTATTACTGACAAGGAGAAGAATATTAGAATGACTGCAGATCTCTCTGCTGAAACTTTTCAAGCCAGAAGAATGTGGTCTTCAACTTTTAATCTCCGAAAATAAAATAACTTTCAATCCTGGATCCTGGATCCAGCTAAACTGAGTTTCATTTATGATGGAAAAATTAAATACTTTAATGACATTCATATGTTGAAGAAATTTGCTATAACCAAACCAGCTCTTCAGGATATTCTCAGACCTATTCTCCATAATGAACAGCCCTATCCTCTACCACAAAAGTAAACTCACTCAGAAACTTTTGATCAAACCCCAACTTCCACAGTGGTAAAAAAATTACAAATGTTCACTGGACTTTGGAAGAACTTGGTCCCCAAAATTTTACCAAACCTATCAGTATTCTCCATTAATGTCAATGGCTTAAACTGTTCTCTAAACAGGCACAGGCTGACTGTATACAAAAACTCAGGCCAGATATTTGCTGCATACAAGAATCTCATCCTACCGTAAAAGATAAATATAGACTGGGTGAAAAGATGGTTGTCCATATTTCAGGCAAATGGTAATCAGAAAAAAGCAGGAGTTGCAATTCTATTTGCAGATACAATAGGCTTTAAACCAAAAAAGTAAGGAGGGATAAGAATGGTCACTTCAAAGATGGAGACTTTACCTCTTTTATGTTTACATGGATGTTGCTGGAGCACATTCTTCTTAGTAAAGTATCTCAAGAATGGAAGAAAAAGTACCCAATGTACTCAGCACTACTATGAAACTAATTTAGGGCTTTCACATGAAAGCTATAACCCAGTTGCAAAATAAAAATAGGGGGAAAGAGAAAAGGCAGGGGTGGGAGGTGGGTAGATGAAGGGGGATAGGTGGGATTACACCTGCCGTGCATCTTACAAGAGTATATGTGAAACTTGGTAAATGTAGAATGTAAATGTCTTAGCACAATAACTAAAAAAATACCAGGAAGACTATGTTAACCAGTGTGATGAAAATGTGTCAAATGGTCTATGAAGCTAGTGTATGATGCCCCATGATCATATTGATGTACACAGCTATGATTTAATAAAAAAAATTTAAAAAAGAACGGTCACTTCATATTTGTTAAGGGTAATACTCAATATGATGACATTTCAATTATTAATATTTATACACCTAAACAGAATGCACCTCAATGTATAAGAGAAACTCCAACAGACGTGAGCAACTTGATTTCCTCCAGCTCCATAATACTCAGAGATTTCAACACTTCTTTGCCAGTGTTGGACAGATCCTCTAATAAGAAGCTGAGCAAAGAAATTTTAGATTTAAACCTAATCATCCAACATTTGGATTTAGCGGACATCTACAGAACATTCAATCCGAACAAAACTGTATACACATACTTCTCATCAGTTCACAGTACATACTCTAACATAGATCACATCTTAGGTCACAGGTCTAATCTCAGTAAATTTTAAAATATAGAAATTATTCCTCGCATCTTCACAGACCACCATGGAATAAAATTTGAACTCAGTAACAACAGGAATCTGTATACTCATACAAAACATGGACGTTAAATAAACTTATGCTGAATGATAGCTGGGTCAGAGATGAGATTAGGAAGAAAATTGCCAAATTTTTGGAAAAAACAACAATAAAGACATGAATTATCAGAACCTCTGGGATACCGCAAAGGCAGTCCTAAGAGGTAAATTTATAGCACTGCAAGCCTTCCTCAAGAGAACAGAAAGAGAGAAAGTTAACAACTTAATGGGACCTCTCAAGGAACTGGAAAAGGAAGAACTTTCCAACCTCAAACAGAGTAGAAGAAAAGAAATAAACAAAATCAGAGCAGAATTAAATGAAATTGAAAACAAAAGAATTATACAACAGATCAATAAATCAAAAAGTTGGCTTTTTGAAAAGGTTAATAAAATAGATAAACCTCTGGCTAACCTAACCAGGAAAAAAAGAATAAAATCTCTAATTTCATCAATCAGAAATGACAAAGATGAAATAACAACAGACTCCTCAGAAATTCAAAGCATCCTTAATCAATATTACAAAAAAACTTGATTGTCAGAAATATGAAACTCTGAAGGAAAAGCACATCACC